>JAODAL010050405.1:0-27429 GCA_025379985.1 Phyllomedusa bahiana
GGCGGGGGCCCGTGCCCTGTAGGGCTGCTACCCGCTAGACGCTGAAAAAGCGTTTGACAGAGGGGATTGGTCCAATCATGGAAAGAGTCCTGTCTGGGATTGGACTAGGCCCTCTCATGCTCCAGCGCATTATGGCATTATATAGAAACCCTCATGCAAGGATTAGAATTAACGGATCTTTGTCGGCCCCCGTTTCCATTTGCAATGGCACCAGGCAGGGTTGCCCCCTCTCCTATACGTTTTGACCATGGAGCATCTGTTATAGAGCATTAGGCAGAACCCAGATATCAAGGGACTTGTGATAAAGGGACAGGCACATAAATGTGCTGCCTACGCAGATGACCTGCTGTTATTTATCACGCAGCCCCTGACGTCTTTACCCGTTCTAATGGATGTACTGGAGCACTTTGGGAAATTATCCAACTTTAAAGTGAATTTGAGCAAGTGCAGGGCCCTGAATATAACTCTTTCAGACGAGATGGTGAGAGGTTTAAAGGATAGTTTCCCGTTCTTATGGGCAACTAGGTCTCTCAAATATCTGGGGACTCACATCCCGTCAGATCTGACCCAATTAGGCGACCTGAACTTTGGCCCGCTAGTTGCGGTTATCAATCGAGATCTGACTCGATGGGAGAGATGGGATTTCTTGTGGCTGGTACGCGTTAACATTCTAAAAATGAATGTGCTGCCCCGGCTCCTTTATCTGTTTCAGAATGTCCCGGCCTTCCTGACCAGACAGTTCTTTCGCTCAGTAGATAAGTGTCTCCGGCGCTTTGTGTGGGCTGGGACTCACCCAAGAGTGGCGAAGGCAGTATTAATCAGAGCTAAGGACGCAGGCGGTTTAGCTCTACCGGATTTGAGATCATATTACTCTGCCGCTCTAGCAACCCGCTTTCTGGACTGGAAGGCACATGGCAGAAAAAAGGCATGGGTCCAATTAGAGGAACTTGCACATGGAGATTCCCTTGCAGGGTTGCCTTGGTTAGGGAGAAAAACCCTCCCAAGGTTGGGATTGATAACTATGCCCTGGGTGGTGATACATGCCCTGAAACTAAGCTCTTTACAGCAGACGGCCCCTTGACGCCCGTGGTGGGAAACCCCGACATCCCAATAGCGGGCCATTTATTGGCCGATTCGCACCCTCCCATCAAGCACTCTCTAACTTTCAGGGATATCACGGTAGATTCAACCCTGAAACCATTTTCAGAGATAAGAGATTTGCTTCACCCGCGGCCTTGTACCTGGTTCACCCACATTCAAATACAATCAACAGAACTGGTCTGCATTTACATAGGGATCTAACCCCCTTCGAATCTTACTTTACTGGGCAGATAGGATCCACGCACCTCATTTCTTTGCTGTACAAATGGATAATCGGAGAGCTCACGAAAGCATCTCCTCAGTACAGGGCGAGTTGGGAAAGAGATCTGGGAAGGGAGTTTGCGGTGGAGGATTGAAATAAAGCATGCATTCTCTCCCACAGGTCCTTAAAATCCTGCAAACTTCAAGAGTTAAACTATAAAATCTTATCATGATGGTATAGGGTCCCGGAAGTTTTGCATAAGGCGTTTCCCGCGGTCCCTAGCGAATGTTGGAGATGTAATGGCGATGTTGGGTCGATGGCACATATCTGGTGGGGCTGTCCGCTCATCCAACCTTTTTGGATTAAAGTAGTTCATGTGCTTCACCTGGTCCCGGGAATCAGCCTACAAAAGACCCAGCCCCCCTGTTCCTCTCAATGATACCCCTGCCACTAAGGGTCCTCAAGGGAAGTGTGGTTATCTTTATGCTGGTGGCGGCACGGGCTATTATACCTAGGCGCTGGAGGTCTAACATTATTCCGACAGTCTCTGAATGGTTTAAGGAGATCTTTGTTTTGCAAAGAATGGAAGAGATAAGTGCTGATCGAAATCATACAGATAAATACTATAGGACCTGGAGAGACTGGATGGAGTTCTGTGGATCGCCAGACTATACACGCCTTCAATAGATATGCCTGTACATTACCATATGGCACCTGGGCTCCTTTGAACAGCCTCGGTCAGACGAGCTGACTGCGACCTTTCCGGCTGACGGGATACATCTGATCCTCTCCCCCACAGTTTATTGGAAAAATAATATTTTTTTTTTTTTAGAAGAATGGGCACAGAGTCTCCTTGGCCAAAGAGTTGTTTAGTTTGGTTTAAACAAAGTTAAATATTTTGCTTTGCAAAGTATGTCCATAGCAGCTTACTGTTAAGTAGGAGTATAACTGGTTTATGAGCACTAAGGTTTTGCAATTTTCATCCTGATTTATGTTACTTAGATTGCTTACAGACTAGTACTTTTGCTGAATCTGCTTTTATTAGATATGTATACATGACTGCTGTACAAAATCTATCATAAGATAACACACCGATTCGAATTGTAAAGATTTACTTTTATTGTTCAATAAAGCATTGAATTTGAAAAAATAAAAACTTAAAAATAAATTGCTGTGTCGCCATTTTATGTAACCAATAACTTTTTTTATTTTTCTGGAGAGGGATCTATTTGGAAGATTGTTTTTGCTGGGACTAAGTGTAGTTTGCATTGATATTATCGTTTTTCAGCATTTACCATGTTGGGTAAATATGGGATTGTTTTAATTTACTGAACCTTTTACATTTGCAGCAATGCAAATTAGATTTAATTTTTTTTACTTTTTTATATGTATGAAATGGCAAAAAAGGCGTTTTGATCTGTAAAACATTTGTTTGGTTTTTTTACATTTTTAAGATAAAACTATGGTTTGGTCAGGAGCAAGTGAACCACGACTAATATCGGCAATACGCTTTAAAACCATGATCAAGTATAGAACTCATGAGAGCAGTGTAACATCATCAGATAATGATTATATGCGTGCAATGTAATAAACTATACAAGGCAGTAATCTGCCTCAGGCAATTGTGCTTTGAAATTACACACTTGCAAGTGCTTAAGGGGTTGTCTCAATACATTGATTTCTTCTTAGCTCAGTCTGTTTTAATGTTTCATTTTGAAATTCGGGGCATGTTACTGGTTCCCACTAGGCTCGCAGTAAAGATGCCAGGTCTGTAAGCTATAGCAACCAGTGCTGCAGGCCTTTATGAAGAGATTTAAACAGGTCTGTGGCTATAGAAAATAAAAAAAAAAAAAAATTTGACTTGAGGGCTGATGCTGCCAGTACTAGAGCGATATCTAGAATTAGGTAGGATACTGTTATTAGGTACTTATATTGCATAGTTACTGTTTTTGTGAGACCTTTTAAATTAATAGCGCAATCCTTGTATGTTGAGCAAACCTTTTAATTTCAACAGAGCAAATGTGTGCGGTTACTGCGCGCTGTACATAGGTCGTGTAAACATCCTGTAAGTTGGGGGCATTTTCAAGCTCGGTGCCTAGTGCAACCTGAGCCTGTTAAGTATGGCCCTGCCCTGCACAGACTATACATAAGCTGCACCCTGCACAAACTATGCATAAACTGCGCCCTGCACAAACTATACATAGGTGGTGCCCGCCATGAACATAGATAGGTGGTGACCTGCATGGATTATGGTGTCTGGATGAATATAGGGAAGCTGTGCCCTCCATGGGCTATGGATAAGTGGCAGATAAGCGGCGCCCAGCATGGACTATGAATAAGAGACACCCTGTCAGGGGTAGTTGGGGACGCACCCAAAGATACAGACAAGTGAGGCCCTGACACTCGCCCCAACCTCTGTCCCTGCCTTTTGGGGAACCCGACTCCTTAACAGGCCGGCCCCAACCAGAAGACTGACACTGCACTGAGCTAAGAGCACACAGACTGAGGCGAACAGACACAAAAAGAGTAGTCGGATGATCCAGTCGATATCAAGACGGGCAGCGCGGGTACAAAAATCGTAAGACAAGGAGAAACGAATCACAAGCAGAGGTCAAAGGCCAGTAAGATCCAAAAGGTGAAGGGCTAACTACAGGTTAAGCTTAGATATGCTGGCACAGGAAGAAGGGAAGTGGTGGCTATAAATAGGGAAAGGGAGGAAGCAGAGCCAGAAGGATAGGAAGCAGAAGCTGTCAATCCCAGAGAATCGATTAACCCCTAGAGTGCTGGTGCGATTCCTGGCCAAGGGCGTTGCCAAATTCAATAAAGATCTGTGACTAAGAGCAGTGTTCACACACAGGAAAGCCAAGCCGCAGTTATGGTTGCAGCGACCGGGGCCAGATGGCGCAAACATGACACACCCATCATGGACTATGAATAAGCGCCACCCTGAACAGTCTATGGATAAGCAGCACCCTGCATAGATAATGGATAAGTGACAGATAAGCGGAACGCTGCATGGTTTACAGATATGCAGGTGTTCTTACTTTGAGCTGCTTTGTCCTGTGATGAAACCTTCTTTGCTCCTTGTGCTTCTTTCCCTTAGAGTGAATCCTGGATGGGTAATTTTCTCTCTCATTTTTAGGACGTTCAGTGCTATGTAAAGTTGTTACCGGGCCACGCAGCGGACCCTTCCTCACATCGGACCTCGTAATGCCATGGCCATTCCTGTTACTGGGGCCACTTGGTGAGCCTTCCTCCACAACTGGGCCTATAATGCCAGGGCAAGGGGCCCTTCCGGTACCGGGCCGCACATTGGCCCCTTCTATCACTTGGGGCTGGACTGGCAAGCGGGCCCCTTGTTTTAACACTTCATTCCGGACTAGACAGTTGTAACACCTAGGTTCTGCCCTATCGGCGGCTGTGATAGGGGGAATGGAGCATCTTAGTTATAAGGAGAGGTCAGAAGAATTAAACTTATTTAGTCTTGAGAAAAGATGGATTCGGGTGGACATGATTAATTTCATTAAATATATTAACTGGTCCCTACAAAAAAAGTTTGGGGAAAAGATATTTTGCTGGAAGAAAAGAGGATTCAATCTCAAGGGAGAAGGACGTTCTGCACTGTAAGAATTGTGGAATCTGTGATTAGCCACATGAGGAGATAGTCAAAGCTGGAAACAGGTGAGGGTTTCTACCTGGGAAACTAAAGAATATTAAATACGTACATAATCATGTAAAATTCTGGATCCTGGCTGCTGGAGGCTCTGGGGTCAGAAACAAAATCTTCCCTAGAGCAGATTAGTTCTTGCCTTACGGGTTTCAAAGCTTTAGTCAGTAGGAAAACTAGGCTTAAACTCCTTATCTCCCCTCTTCACCCATATTTTCCCACCCTTGGTTGAACTTGATGGACACTTCTTTTTTTAACCATAGTGACTGCCTGACTCCTCCCTCCATGTGACATCATCACAGGTCCTGGCAGCACACGGCAGTCACATGACTCCTCACTCCATGTGACATCATCACAGGTCCTGGCGGCACATCGAAGTCACATAACTGTTCCATGTGACATCACAGGTCCTGGCAGCACACAGCAGTCACATGACTCCTTCCTCCATGTGACATCATCACAGGTCCTGGCAGCAAACAACAGTCACATGACTCCTCCCTCCATGTGACATCATCACAGGTCCTGGCAGCACACATTAGTCACATGACTCCTCCCTCCATGTGGCTCATCACAGGTCCTGGCTGCACACAACCTCAATTGACTCCTCCCTCCATGTGGACATCATCACAGGTCATGGACAGCACAAATCGGCCACACGGCTCTTTCCAGCACGAGGAGGTTTGTGTGTTATTATCTCTTTCCTTTCTGACTGTTTTGGATCTTAAAGTTTTTAACATATTAATTTCGGTCGCACTAAAAGCGTCTGGTCAGGGCTTCACTTTGGTTTTCTAATAAGCGTCGAGCAGATGAAAAAGAAGACTCAGAACAGAAGAAGTTTCAGTGTCCGGGGAATCTGCTTTCCCTCTGAAGATCAAACCCCCAGATGTTGTTATAGAAATTCCTACGCATTGCACCATGGGATAATGTATCATTTCTAATGACTATATGTGGGATATTATTTACATCAAAACATAAGAAACCCTTATATTTTTCTCCGCTCTCATAAAGGGGAGCTACGCTATTGCTTATCTGCGCTGCAGGTCGGAGTTATAGCAAATCACTGAATATAGTAATGAAGCCTCTTTTAAATAAATTCTCAGGTAAACTTAATCAGAGCTGAAATATAAACTTTTGATTGTACTTTTTAAAAAGTACAACTCCTCCCACAGAGCACAAAAATGTAAGAAAATAATGCTTCATCCTTAAAGGGTTGCTCCATTATCGCTTTCGTAGCGCTGCAGGTCCACTTCTAGCTAACTATGAGCACACCTGCTTTGCTATATTTGTAACTCTCACACGGCTTAAAACTGGACATATTTCATTCCGTAATTACATGCCGCAAATGCGCAAATTACAACTGAAATACGGTCCCTGTCATTACGGTTATCCACATTTCTATAGGAACTAATGGATTCCGTCTCCTCTCCCCGCCTGGCTCATAGCTATCTATATGCCAACCTATAGCACTGAAATACAATAGTTGAACACCCCTTTAAGGAGGAAGACTTTTTCATTTTTTACTTTTCCCAGAAGTAGAGCCTGGACACTTATTACATCTGCATATAAAAATGGTCACTTCCTGGACACACTTATGCAGTAATTTATGATAATGTACAGCGCCTCCCACTACAAGAGTTGATGACCCCTCAGATAAATACAGTTTACAATAAGGCCAATTCTTGATAAATTTTTGCACCAAATTTGCCCGACTTTCCATATGAGAAGTGCCTTTCCATTGTTGAGTCCCAAAAACATTGGAAAAACAGGCTGAAACTTCCTCAAAAAAGTTTCCCAAGCCTAAAAAAGACGGATGATCCTAAAATGGTGCACAGTGTTCCACAAAGTGGGATAACACAATGACACTAATTTATCCAGTAAAACTCCTGCCCCCCAAAACCTGGCCTGTGCATAAGGATTGCTTAAAAAATGATTACCTCCACAACTTTGGATTATTTCTTATTATTGACCCTGTTATTATAACCCATTTTATGCCCATATGTGTCCCACATGGCTTACAAACCCTCAGATTAGAAATTTAAACACCAGTACAACCTCAAAACAAAAACTACTTATTATTATACCCCTGGATGAATACCCTAGGGGTTGTAGTTTGCAAAATAGGTCAGTTTTAGGTGCTTCCATGTACTGGTGCCCCAGGGGGCCCTCACATTGTGATATGAAACCATTTCTAACTAATCTGTGCTCTAAACGCATTGATAGTGCTGCTTCCCTTCTGAGCGATGCATGTGCCCCAAACAATAGTTTACACCCACATATGGCATTTTGCGCACAAGTGTATGTAGATATAATAATTATATAGTGTGCTGAAATAACTTATGTGGAAATTATGTTATTTGTCATTTTTCATAGTGCATTGCTAATATGGGGTAGTTATACTCCCGAAACCTCTAGGTTATATCCTTGGTTTTATCATCTCCTGCTTTTCAGTAAAAAAATAATTATTATATTAAATACAATCTCATTAACTAAAGATATAAATTTATTTTTTCAAATTTAATATCCCGTGTGTTCAAATAGTTGTAAGATAAATGGGCTTCCTATAACTCCCGTTTGAATAACTGGCGGTTTGGGTGCTGTTTTTTTGCATTAGGGGTGCATTATGTTGGTGATTGACTTTCAGTCCCAGCACAGCATAAATCTGACCTCAGCTGGCTTCTCTAGGTAATAAAAAATAAAAAAAAAACTGTGTTGAAAATACTATTTGCCAACTTTTGAAAGTTGCTGCTAAATTTATAAGACTCTAAATGTATAATAAGGAAGCTTAGAAAATTTTGCCCAACAAAAAGTGGGGATTTAGCAGAGTTTAGCTTCATCTTTCTGTGTTTTCTGCTTTAAATCAAATCAAATGCCAATTGAGTAGCATGAAAACGGTGAGATCACATTCTGTGCATGGTGATATCATGGTGCATTGTTTTCCAAGTTTAGCTTTTGATTTCTCTGTAGACCTACTGTAAAGGTGACTTATTAACTAAACCTACCATGTTTCCCCGGAAAATCAGACATCACCAAATATAAGACCTACTGAAATTTTTTCAAGCTTCCCAATATAAGGTCTCCCCTGAAAATAGTCCTAACGGAAGTTTTGCTGCACATAGTGCAATGGGAATCTATGTATGGATAGAAAAATCCTCCCCCGTGTTACTACAAGCATTAATTGATGAGTCTAGGGCTGTAAAATGTAAATGTGCCCTTTTTTCCCCCCGGGCGGCTCTTCCAGTCACACTTTTTTTAAATGGGTTGATGCTTCCTCTGCAGCCATCCCACTGCCCACCAGATTTTTCCAAATATGATGGTAAAGCGAGGGGGCCGAGTCTGCCTTAAAATTTTTACAAAAAAAGTATTCAGGAAAAAAAAACATCCCCTGAAAAAAAGGCCCTAGTGCGTCTTAGGAGCAAAAATTTATAAAAAACCTGTCTTATTTTCGGGAAAAAACATGTTTTTTGTTTAGTATGACTATCTGCTTAAAGCAAAAAATTGGATTGAAAAATTTAAAATTTTCAAAATTTTTTTTTCCCAAAAATTACAGACTGTATTAAACCCAAATTTATCGAGTTTTAAAGTACAATGTGTCTAATTGTCTAAAAATAATAGGGTGAATGAAAGATTAAAATTTAAATCCTTTATAAGTGCCGAAAAAGGGCCATGCCCTAAGTCCAAACCGGGGCTGTGGCATGAGGGGTTAAATCTCACCCAAGATACTTTTTCCTTAGTTGGGGGGGTTATGCTGGGATATACAGAAACCCCCTGGGGGGGTTGGGGTGATGACTGTATCATTGTGTTTGTCAGGTTCCTACAAAGTGTCAGGTCGTCGCTGCCTATTTCTCCATGGAGGACATGAATCATCCAGAAGAACACGGATCGTATAGTGAGCAGAGGGGTCAGCAGCTGTCACATCCCCGGAATAGACTGACTAAAACAAGTTTTAAAAAAAATGGCCTCCGTTTTAAACGCCTTAAAAAGCAAAAATAGGAGATATAAAAAAAAAATTAAAGGTGCATTTTTTCCCAATTTTTCGACCCCCTTTCCCTTTTCCCCAAAATCCTACATTTAGTAATTACTTTTCGTTTTGTTCTAAGAAAAAAGGATATTTACTTTTACCTTCATGTGAGATCAGGTTTGTCTATAGAAGTCTTTAAGAAAAGGGGGAAGTAGGAGGAGAACAGGGGACACACAGAGATGGGCTGGCTTTTGTGATTTTTTATCTCATAGTGTGGATTCCACGCTTTCATTCCTTACTGCTGTCTCATATCCCCCAGGTGCTTTCTGCGTTGGTTAGGCTTTCTTTTGTCTCTGCTTTTTCATTCCCCCTCTCCTCCCTTCTCATAACTCTTGCAGCTGTAATTTTTTGCTTAGCTGGCTCACAGTCGCTCCTCTGTGGGTTCCCCTTTGTGATTTAAAGTTTTTTTAACAGGAAAGGAGTCTGAAGGGGGAGAAAGGATTCTTGGGGTTTTTACAAAGTCTTGATTATTAGCGGTTTTGTTGAATCAGAGGTTTGGTTTATATTTTTGGGATTAAGGGTGAAGGATTTTTTTTTTTTTAATCCAGTATTAAAGGGGGGGTAAGGGGGATGGGTTTTGGGGTTGAAAGGACAGGTATGAGGTGGGGTTTGGGGTAGATGGAAAGCTTGTCATGAGTATGTGGGAAAACAGGAGGGGGGGAGCCTTGTGCGAAAATAGTGGGTTTTAAGGGGGTTAGCCAGAAAATCCTCATGTTGTCAAACTTGCTTTTTTAAATTTTGGCAAAATCTTCACTGGATAAAAGGGGGATGTAAGTGGGGCACCCCGGGGGCGGGTAGGGAATGAAGTTGACAGTAGGAATTTTTTACGTTTTGGTATCTCAAATAAAAATCCAAACGTTTTCTGTTTTGAAATTTGCGCTGCAACCCCATTTACTGTAACCAATAACTTTTTTGTACTTCCATCTACACACCTGAAAGAGGCGATTTTTAAAAAAAAAAATTGTGTGGCATGAAGTGTAGTTTTTATTGGTACCATTTTGGAATAGATGAAACTTTTATCACTTTTATTTCAGTTTTTAGGGAACCTGAAATCGCCAAAATTCTGGCATTTTGGAATTTTTTTATTTCCTTCGGTGTTCAGCGTACAGGATAAATTCTATTATGTTTTGAGGCGGCAATACCAAATATGTGTAACATATTATCTTATCTTTTTATTTTTAAAATGGTAAAAGGGGGGTGATTTGAATATATATATATATATATATATATATATATATATATATATATATATATATATATATATTACACTTACATACATACATACAAACACACACTCAATACATTAGGCTGTATAAATGATCACGCCCCCTAGGGGTCAAGCACCCCAGGAGGACCTAAAGTAAAAAAGTATTCATGAAGTTTTAGAGTTTTGGATTCTTGTGTTTTTCTCACTGGAAATTGTAAACTGTAGAGAAAGATTTGGTTAAAGTTTACCTTTAGTTCAATTCTTGTTCAATTCTGGTTAAATTCTGTTTTGGATTCTTCTGCCCAATTTGTATGATCCCACAATGATCACACAATTACCACAGTCACAAAATGACTGTCACAGCAACATGTCTCAGTTCATATTATTGGGCAGCTGTGGGGGAGGGATGTCCTCAAATTTAAAAAAACAAAAAATGCTTAGTAGTCAATGCTGTATAAAAAAGTGGTCCTCTGTCCGTCAGCCTTCCAGAGCCTCAGTGCTTTTTCTGGTGAGCGAGTCATTAAGCCATATACAGAAGGAGGCCTCTGTCCATAGCCTAATTTACAAGGAGGCTATATTAGATACCTGTCAGACAAACACTTTTTTGGCCAATGTTTAAGCTAAAATTCCCACCACTGACCACTCGCTGCTGTCTGCCAATAAAGAACTCAAGATGTCTGGGCCCAAGTAAGTAATCACCAGCTCTCTGCACATTATTCATAATAATTATTAACAAACTAAACAGCTGACAACCCCTCTTCCCTGACCATTACCCATGACCTTCCCCCTCTTGTCCTAAACACTACAGCACTATCTCCTCTCAGCCCTTGGGGCTCTGACCAAACTCACTGTATGGAGCCCTAAAGTATTTCATGGCAGCTCTATGCAGTGTTTTATAGAGGAGCTGTTCTGGATTTGCTGTACACTGTGTGTTACTGAGATCCTGCTTCATATATTTTGTGCAAGATCTTTTTAGATAAAACCAAAATTCAGGACTGAACAGAGAAGAATTTCTGAATCCCAAATAACCCCTCATGAAGCTAAATGCTGCTGGACCGTAAGACTTCCCAGATATAGAGAATCTTCATAAGAAGTGGTTATTTAGCCATAACACTACGGACAATGTGTTTTGTGTATTGATGGACTTCATCAGGCACCAGTGTATGACTACACAAAACACATTGTTATGTCTAAATTGATCTAGTTAAGATTCTCTATATCTGTGAAGAATCCTGACCCAGCACCAGTGGCTTCACTTGTGGTTATTTGAGATTCAGAAATTATTGTTCGTTCAGTCCTAAGTTTCAGTTTGATATTTCCTTCTGTAGTGCAGCAGTGGTGACAGCAGAACGGCAGCCGGATCTATATAAAGTGCCTGATAGTTTTGTGCCTGTTATAGCACAACCGCCCTCAGTGACTCCATCAGATATTTATTTAGCATATTTGAGTAGTGGTAGAAGATTATTCCACCAAGAGAGCGGCTCTGATTCTTCCTCTCCCTTCTCCTCCCTTTCTCGGATCTGTAGGGAGAACGTACAGTGAATGACTGATCCTTTGGGATAAGAGAGTTTATTCTTGGCACCAAAATGGACAAACTTCTTCTGGATGAAATATAATTAATTTTACAGCTTAAACTCGATGCTGGGGACAGGCACTAATAGCTGGTGGAGAAAGCTTCCACAGTGTAGCTGGCAGCTTTTTCAGATTTCTCATTGCCCCATATCGGTGATGGCAGCCACTAGCAGGGTCGGACTGGGAATAAAAAGCAGCCCTGGCACAAACCCCCCACCAGCCCACATACAATATCCGCTTCCAAAATTTCTCTTGGTCACGCATCTCAACACTTTCTAAAATAAACTACACTATAACCACGAGCAAGAAAGAAAAAATGGTGCATAAAAACACTAATCACAGGGTCAGGGACAGGTGTGCATTTGCTTTACAATTAGGGACAAGTGTATGCTGCCACTATGCAAGCATGGATATAACCTACAATACTGCTATGTAGAGACCACAAAGTGGTCAGACACCAGCTCAGGTCACATCACATGGCAATGTATACAGCACTGATCCTACATAGAAGCAAAATAACCCATGACATCAGGGACTCACAGGAGACGTCTTCTATGAAGAGTTGTTCTCTTCCCTTTTTTTCTCCATCCGGTACAGAATTCAACGTCTTCTTCTCCCAGCCACTACTCGTCCCTGTAGAATTTACCACAAAAAACTTAGACTCCTCTTTTCCAGCACTTTCCTATCAATTCCTACCTCTGTACAAACTCCCCATCCGCAAAGCCACAAATAGTAATAGTGCCCCCTTTGGTGCCCCACACAGTAATTGTACCCCAAACAGCATATGTTAGACACTAAAAATTAGAAATTAAAAAAAGTCAGATAAGTGGTATGTAAATAGTCTAAGCGTTCACTCGTGTTCGGCCGCCTCTTGGCCCGGCTTGGGGGACACTCTCGCGCTGGGATCGCCGTTTTGGTAACAGATCAGCTGGTCGACACAGGATTCTCTTTAAGTCTGGCCTCCGCCAGATTTATTCTTCAACACAGCAAAACATATACAGCAAACAAAACAAATCCTAGGCCGTCCAGCCACTAACTAAACGTACAGAGAGTCCCTCTCTAGCAGTGGTCTGGGCCTAATACCAAGCCCCACAAACATCTACTCACACTGTACAATATAGTCCTTGGGTCTGGCTTCTCTCAAGCCTAGGGGGAAAGCACCCAGGATACTCTCCTGGACAAGGCCTGCACACGTCCTCCACTGACTGTGAGCCACGCTCCCCACTGGTACACTGAAGACCACGCTATTTAACAGACCTAAGGTGGACAAGCAGCTGAGCAACTCTCCTTATTACAATCTGAGTAATTAACTCCTGGTTACCCTTGCCAGACTGCTGGCCTTCCTCACTGACAGGCAGCAACTTGGTAACCCATACCTTGGAACTCAGCTGCTGCAGAACACTTAGTGGCGGAGAAATGCGATCTTCTAAGGTCGCACCGCCACATACCCCTCCCCCCTTTGATAAAGGTCATAGGCCTTTTCTCCTTGCACAAACCTTCCTCCAGGGTCAAAGCACCTATTCTGGGGTATCCATCCTTGCAAGACACTCAGCATCTGGTTTACTTTGAGGGACACAGCACTTTCCACAAACCGAGTACAGGAGTCATCCACCAACCTCCTACTTGTCGCCTTTTCCCAGCTACCTGTGACCTGTTGCTCCTCCCAGTTAACACTTATATTGTAACCTGTAGCTAAGGACAACGCCTCCCTAATCAGGATTAGGCTATCAACTTGTTCCTGGGCCCTGGTTGAGCTGTCACCAGGGGCGTAGCTACAGGGGGTGCAGCGGTAGCAGTCGCTACCGGGCCCAGCAGCCTAAGGGGGCCCAAAAGCCCTCCTGCCACATAGGAAGATACCTGCATTGTAAATGGCACATGGTAGCTGGTGGCGCCCATTTCACTTTTTGCACCAGGGCCCAAGATCTTGAAGTTACACCTCTGGCTGTCACTACTGATTATCTCTGAACTTCTACCTGTTGCCCAGGGTAACCTCTCTCCTACATCCTCAGATGCCAAGACCAGGGAGTTCATACCCCGATCTACTGCAGGTTCCCAGCACTCACTCAGGCTATATTGGGCAACCGCCAGGTCACAGTCCTTTCCTTGTCCCAACCCAATAGAGCTGGAGCTTGTCCTACCGCACATCTCAATGACTATCCTAAGAGTATCTGTGTCATTCACTACTGGCAGCAGTATTTTCCTGCCATCTGTCTGACTGTTCCCTGCTAAAGACCAGTCAGTGCACTCACCATAATCCTGAGACATTCCCATACACTTTTCCTCACTGATTATCTTCTTGTCTTGTAGTTCTGAGTTTGCAGAACCACCCTGGGGCCTAGACTTTTTTCCACTACAAGACCCTCGGTCCTCACCTATCCTCACCTGGGGACTGCCACCAATCCCACGTATTTGACCTATGTTCCCTATTTCAGCAGGTTCACTCTCCTCTAACGCGGACCTATAGTACCCCTGCTCTGTAACATTAGAGACCCTGCTGAATTGCATCTCATAGATCTGAGATGCAGCCTCTGTCCCAAAACTAAACTCAGTTATGCTGGGTTTGAGACCCTCAGGCTGGGAGGACAGAATCCCTTTCCTAGGATCCTGTTCACACTTGTCTGTATTGATCATCTCCACAGCAGTGTCCTGACTTTCTCCTTGCTGTTGGATAGCCACCTGCTCCCACCCATGGGGAGCCTGGTCTCCCTTACTGCCTACCTCATCTTCACTGGATTATCCGGCCTCTCATCACTATCTGTTACTGCCCTCGTTTTCCTCTGTACCTCTCTAGTGCTTGAGCACATACTTCACTCTGCGGTGTCTAGCAGCTTCCAATGGGAAGATTCTTCCTCCATATCTCTGGTACCTGTTACCATGGGAGAACTCTCAGTGTCCGTTAGGACTAATCCTGCACCTGGCACGCTATAAGGTTCATCTGGTATCTAAGAGTAAATACCGGACCCTTGTACATGGTTCCCACCCTTCTCCATCTCGGAGGCTGCTATGTCTACGGTGCTGCTTGGGGATACGGTTACCACCTGGACCCCAATTACTCCACACCTACTAGCAGGGCAACCACATTCAGTCTCTAGCCTTTCCCTGTCATGCACCACGCTTGAATGGTGTAATTCTTGCAACACATTCACCTCTTCTAGATCCCTAATAGCAGAAGACACTTGGTTGCTACTAGAGACGACATTGGTTTCACAAGAAATGAAAACACCTTTTCCTTCCTGGCTATCACTTCCAGGACTTATAACTTCTATGATACACTCAGACCCACTATCATCTATAGGCAATGAACTAGTCTCCTCTTCTGCTATAGCTGTAACTGCTAGTTTACACTGGGAACTACCCTGAGCTGTACTGAGGTCTGTGCTAGGGACACACACCACAGGACCTACATTATCTGCACTACTTGTGCTGTTGTCCACCACTACAACTAGGGGCGCATCTGCAACATGCACATTAGGCTCACTTTCACACAGTGCGCTCCGGTCAGTGGTAGACCCATTTTCCATCGGAACCCAGGAGCTTCACAGACAACTGCGGGACATTCATACTCATGACTTTTCCCCACAGGAAGAGCATAGGATACTTTGTTGCTACTGGCAACCACCTTAGCTCCCCTGGGGATGACCGTGTTAACCCCTTTCTCCTGGTTATCATCTCTCACAGGACACACATCCTCTGCAGTACTCCTAGCACTGTTAACCCCAACCTCTAGGGGCATACTTGAGCTAGTTTGCTCCACTGCTGGAGCTGTCATTCCTAAAGAAGCTAGTTCACTCTTCACACTAACTTCATTATTGTCCAGGGACACCTTTCCCTGGGCACTTCTGCCATTAGCTCTGTCTAACTGACTTACTGCAGTCATGTGTGGGGATGTTTCCTTCACATCCCCCACAGGTGCAGCAGACGTCAGACTGCTACTGGCAGCCCCCTGTTCAGTCAGAGCATTTTTCACAAAAATAACATTTTCAATAGATGACTCAGCCTGCAATACAACATCAGACTTGACCAGACCCTCTCCAACAGTCTGGCAACTGCTTCCTGGATTCTTCTGGCCTGGCGGCACCTCTGGACCTCTGTCCAGCCCGGCCAAGTCCTCACACAATTCATGTGTACGTTTAACAGTCCCCATAGAGATATCATTAGTAACAGGAATAGTCTTACCCCATTCCAGTCGGGTCTCAACACTTTGGACCATGTCCCTGGACCTTCTGGACACATCTTGGTGACAGTCTTCATCAGACAGGGGTGGGATTCCATCCACCTGGAACTTCCGGATCTGGGGCTGTGACTTCTCTGGTTCCCTGATGAGAAAACAGTCAACAACATCTCCTGCAGCTGTAGGACACCTCCAGCTGGACTCCCTCTGCTGGATGGTGGCAGCTGCTCCCTGTGGATGAAGTTGGTTGCCCCGGAAACGGCAGCCTGCAGGTCGCTTAGCAACTCCATATTTTCTGGGCATACATTTATCACATCCTGGTTGGTATTTAGACTGCTAAACAGTGAGGAGTCGTCCCCCCCCCCCCCTGTTCTTAGAGACTTTAAAAGGGGGCAATTCCGGATTTTAGGCAGTGGCACAACAGTCTCTGCAGGGGGCACTTTCTCGGACATGGCGCCCTCTCCATCTGGTGCCACCTCTGGCCCCCCACACCTGCCAGAAAAATGGAAAGTCTCTGCCAAGTATGATTTCCACCCACAGCTCCTTATATACCTCAAGCACATGATCGACAGTCCCAAGACAGGTCTCAAAACATATAGCCACAGCCTTATCAAATTCTCATCGGGTCTTCATAAAGGGTATTATCTCTGGGTTCACTCTGGAGACGTTCTGCTGACAGTCCAGATCAACCTCAAATGGGATTCCACCCACTCGCAACTCCAGGGTCCTTACTAGCAGTCCCTCATACTGGCCTAAACTGGCCCCTTTCTGCGGAAGAGAAGGGTTGCTCCGGGCAACGACTGAATCCAGGCCTCTTTGTGACTTGCCCTTGCCCCGCCTGGGCTTTTTCTGGAAAGGACGGCCTGGCCTTTTGCCCTCCAGACATTCCTCACAGCCACAGTCCGGTCCCCCGTCCCATCAGGGCTTTGGTTGGTAAAGGTAGGAAGGTACGGCTTGCCGTGATTTGGTTTTGCCCTGCCTGGGTTTTTTTTTTTTGAAAAGGCGACCTGGTGTTTTAGTACCCAGACCTTTCTCACAGCAACAGTCATATAAACATCCACCAGGGCTTTGGTTGGTCATGGTCATCTGGTGCTGCTTGTCGGGTGGTCCTGGGGTGCATTAACTTCCACGTGACCTCCCTTCCCCACCAGAGCCTTGGTTGCTTCCAGCTACACATGCTTCCTGCAGCTGGTAAAAACTCAGGCAACACCAGTCTCTTTTCAGCAATCACACCATACCTGTGCTGGGTGTCTCTTATTTGCAGCACCCACAGCCAGGTATCAGGCACTTTTACTGCCGCTGCAGCAATCCTATGCAGATTTGCAGGATCAACAAAACAGACGGATCCTCTACTCTGAGAGGAGCGCACTCCTCCCCGTCCTCCCCGCAACATCATGGGTCTCGGCGGCTGTTCCTGGACTCCGACTCACCTGCAGAGATAAAGAGCTCCGGTCTCCAGCCCCGCTCACCAGCGCCTGTCCATGCCGGAGGAAGCCCTGCTTCATCTACAGGAGCGACGCTCGGTGAGTCACAGCCTGCGGCTCCCGCTCCCCGAGTGCCGGCGGCGCTGACTGCACACCCAGCGGGGATTCCCCACAGACAGCAGCAGCTAAAGGACGGGACCCAGGCGCCTCACTCCCCGGCTGGATTGCCCCAGTCCTCTCGGGCAGACATGGAGGTGCCTCTCTCTGGCCCCTGTGGCCCATCTCCACCACCCTCCTGGCCCTCCCTGGACCATTAACCCCAAAGGGACCGCACCAGGGCTATGACCCCATACTCCTCAGGAACTGCTTCTGTGCCCCATAAACAGACACCCTCTGAGGCAGCTGCCGTATTGCCCTGGGGACAGGAAAGAGGGGATACGGGCCTTCTGGGGGCCCAAGGCCTTACACCCTGCACAACCTTGAGGCCACATGCACTCACAGGGGTCTCCCCCATCTGGTCATCTGGATCTTCCTGGGCAGCGTCTCCTATGCACAAGCCGTCTTCACCATCAGCTGCCAGTTTGGACTCCCAGCTAATGCAGGGCTCTGGGCCATGCCATATGCCCCGTGGGGGACAACTAGAGGCCGCTGTCCTAACATCTTTCGCTGGCCCGCGGCTGACCACTAGCCCACAGGGGACCCCCCCGATCTTTGACGTCTCAGAGCAGCATTCTGGGCAGACCCATTTATCTTTTCCTATCAGTGGAGCACAAGCTCACTCAGAAGAGAATAGGCCGGTGACTCTGGCGGATCTGAAGCACCTGCTACAGCCCTCCCATCGCGGGCAGATCTCTCCCTGATGGCGGAACAAATTGTCGACAAATGCAGACTGGAGATTGCCCACTTTCGTACGGAGATATCCTCTTTGCAATCCTCTGTCACCGGGTTGGAGCAGGCGCAGGCCCATACTTCTTCCACCCTTTCTTCTGTTTCTGAAGTAGTGGAGCAGCAATCAACTCAATTGTTCTCTCTACAGCAGCATCTGGATGATATAGAGAATCGGAGCAGGCGCAACAACTTAAGAATTAGGGGCCTCCCTGAATCTATCCCTAACGCTGACCTGTTCTCGGTAGTCGCTACTATATTCAATGACCTGCTGGGCCGTCCACCCCTGGCTCCTATTGAAATTGATAGAGCCCATCGGGCCCTTAGACCGCCTAATCCCCATGACCCCAGGCCGCGGGACGTCATATGCCGCGTCCACTTCTTTGCTATGAAAGAGGACATTTTATTTGAAGCCAGACGACGTAAGTCACTGACATTTCAAGGCTCTCCCATCCGGATTATGCAAGATCTGTCCAGGCTTACCCTAGCCCAGCGAGCATCCCTTAAACCACTTCTGGACATTCTGCGAGAAAAGAACATTCCATTCTACTGGGGGTACCCTTTTGCCCTACGTATCCGGACGGACAAACAGGTCCTCACAATCCGCTCAGCTGCGGATATCCCACCGGTTCTGCAGTCCTTGGCCCACACTATCATCACTTGCTTCTGGACCTGCCCCGCGGAAGAGACATCTGCAGCTGATCTCCGTTCCTCTGGCCTCTGCGGGATCTGGTGGCCGTCGAGACGGGAAACAGCAACCGGGGGGTTCCTCGAGCCAGGGTCGGCGAGGTTCTGCACAATCCCTTTAATTAGCGGTCCTGAGATTCGCTAAGTGACTCCTCCCTCGCCGTCGGCTGGGGAGGTCTTGGGAGCTTCTGTTGGGTGATTCCTTGTGTTGAGTTTCGGTGGCCCTGGTGTGCCTGTGACGTATATATCAGACCGAACAAATTCTCTGAACTTGTTCCTTCCCCCCCCCCCCTTTTTTTTTTTTTTTGCTTTTTGTGTGCCTTATTTGTTTGTCCTGTATGAGTGTGAGTGTTGTGCTGTATTATACGTCATATGGTCTTCTGAGTGTTTATGTCCTTCTTTCATGTAGTCTTCATGTATTTGACTTTCTGTAAAAGGGTTCTTATAGGACCCTGAGGTCATTCAGGATTCTTCCCCTCTTCTTCTCCCCCTTTCTCCTGGGGGTGGGAAGTATGAGGGGGGGGGGTTTAATGTACGCCACTCTACTCATTGCAGAACTCGGCGGCTGCCAGTGTTCTAGTTGCTATGGGCTACTCTGATATTGGCGTTGTACCTCCTCTTATTTTTCAATGTTCTTGGAATTTTGATTTATTGCCATCCTTATGCTTTATATGTATACATATAGTATTTGCACAAAGTTTAGAACACGGGTCAAGACTTGCTATGCATAAAAGCCTTTCTTCTTTTTTGAAAGATAGGAGCAATGGATATTCCCCACCGGGGGAGCAACCTCCCACTCCTCCTCGATGCCTTGCGGCCTGGTGGGAGCATGTGGTTTTTTTTGGAGGTTTTTTTTTTTGTTTTCTCTCTTCCCTGTGGAATCTCCATTGTTGTGGAGCCTCCTTCTGGTATAAGAATTGAGAAATCTGATTGCCTTGCTCTTTAGGCGCATATTGAAGTTTTTCCTCGTGAAAACCTATGGCTTATGTACGACATAATTTATTGTTGACTGATTACTTGTGATGTTTTGATGTGTTCTACCACTTATATTTTTCTCACCTTGATTGACATGTAAGCTGCGTAAATGTTTATTTTTCTCTAAATAAAAGCCTTTTGAATATGAAAAAACAGTCCTTCCAATGCACAGTCACTTTTCAGAAGTAGTAATGGTTTGGCTGCTGGCCCTTTAACTTAACCCCGCAGCCCCAACACTGTGCAAAAATTCACCAGTCCACTGGTTCAGCACTCTTGTGCCCGTTCAATTGTACAACTCATGCACCAATTCTTGCGCCACTGCGCCACTGCGCCAATTTAGTTACTGTGTCAGTCCTGATATCGACGTGCCCATTGTATACCTCCACCATATGTAAGCGTTCACTCGTTTTTGGCCGCCATCTTGGCCCGGCCTGGGGGACACTCTCGCTCTGGGATCGCCGTTTTGGTAATGGAACAGCAGGTCGACACAGGCTTCTCTTTAGGTTTGGCCTCCGCCAGCTTTATTCTTCAACACAGAAAAACATATACAGCATTCAAAATAAATCCTAGGCCGTCCAGCCACTAACTAAACGTACAGAGAGTCCCTCACTAGCAGTGGTCTGGGTCTAATAGCGAGCCCCACAAACATGTACTCACACTGTACAATATAGTCCTTGGTTCTGGCTTCTCTCAAGCCAAGGGGGAAGAACCCAGGATACTCTTCTAGGCAAGGCCTGCACACGTCCTCCACTGACTGTGAGCCACACTCCCCACTGGTACACTGAAGACCAGGCTATTTAACAGACCTCTAAGGTGGACAAGCAGCTGAGCAACTCTACTAATTACCACCTGAGTAATAAACTCCTGATTACCCTTGCCAGACTGCTGACCTTCCTCACTGACAGCCAGCAACTTGGTAACCCATACCTTGGAACTCAGCTGCTGCAGAACACTTAGTGGCGGAGAAATGCGATCTTCTAAGGTCGCATCGCCACAATAGGTATACCCCCATTAGGGAGGTATACAAGCCTCCCCCACTCCCCAGTAGGCAGGCAAGTATATAAACCTCCCACAGTAGGTAGGTATATTGTTACTCTCAGTATATAGGTAAATGGCCCCCTCAGTAAGTCTACAGATTTATTCAGTAGGTAATTCCCTAATTAGCGAGACCATCAGTAGGTATATAGGTCCCCTCAGTAGATAGAGAAGTATAAAGGCCACACAGTAGGGAGGTACATAGTCCCACATTAGGTACCTATATAGATCCTCTCAGTAGGTAGGTATATAGGGTCCCCTCAGTAGGTAGGTATATAGCCGCCACCCACAGTTGATAGGTGTATAGGTCCCCTATTAGGAAGGTAGTTACATAGGCACCCCAGTAGTTGTGTAGGAAAACAGGGCCTTCCATTAGTAATTAGGTATGTAGACAGGGTCGCCACCAGTAAATAGCCAGGTAGATAGGGCTGCCCGCAATAAATAGCCAGGTAGATAGGGCTGCCTGCAGTAGGTAGCCAAGTAGACAGGGCTGTCCCAGTAATTATCCAGGTATAAAGGACTGCCCCCAGTGATTAACCAGGTAGACAGCCCCCCCAGTGATTAGCCAGGTATACAGGGCCCCCTCAGTGATTAGCCAGGTAGACAGAGCCCCCTCAGTGATTAGCCAGGTAGACAGGGCCCCCTCAGTGATTAGCCAGGTAGACAGGGCCCCCTCAGTGATTAGCCAGGTAGACAGGGCCCCCTCAGTGATTAGCCAGGTAGACCAGACCCCCCAGTGATTAGCCAGGTAGACAGGGCCCCCTCAATGATTAGACAGGTAGACAGGGCCCCCTCAGTGATTAGCCAGGTAGAGCCAGCTCAGTGATTAGCCAGGTAGACAGAGCCCCCTCAGTGATTAGCCAGGTAGACAGGGCCCTCTCAGTGATTAGCCAGGTAGACAGGGCCCCCTCAGTGATTAGCCAGGTAGACAGGGCCCCCTCAGTGATTAGCCAGGTAGACAGGGCCCCCTCAGTAATTAGCCAGACACACAGGGCCCCCCCACTGTAATTAACCAGGTAGACAGGGCCCCCTTAGTGATTAGCCATGTAGACCGGGCCCCCTCATGATTAGCATGTGCCAGCCGATTACGGTAGACAGGGCCCCCTTAGTGATTAGCCATGCACACAGGACCCCCTCAGTGATTAGCCAGGTAGACAGGGACCCCCAGAAATTAGCCAGACACACAGGGCCCCCTCAGTAATTAGCCAGGTAGACCGGGCCCCATCAGTGATTAGCCAGGTAGACCGGGCCCCCTCTGTAATTAGCCGGGTAGACAGGGCCCCCTTAGTGATTAGCCATGCACACAGGACCCCCTCAGTGATTAGCCAGGTAGACAGGGACCCCCAGTAATTAGCCAGGCAGACAGGGACCCCATCTAAAAAAAATACTCACTTGCCACCTTTCATAGTCTTCTCTCGGTGCGGAGCGGACGGCATGACATCATCACAACCCCACTCTGAGATGCCACTTCCGGTCTGTACTAGGCTGTAAGCCTATGCATAGGCTTATGACCTAGTATGGGCTATGGAGCAGGCAGCGCGATGACATCATCACATCGCACCGGCTGGTGCGCGGCCTTCAGGGGGCTGAACAGCCAGGATCAGAAGATCCTGGCTGTTCTGCCTGAGTCACTGCCTGCGCTGTGCAGTGCAGATGGCGGCTGTGATCGCTGCATGGCTGGGTCTATGACAAAAAAAACCAATCAAAAATTGCATGTGTTAATCTGGCTTATCTGGCAGCCCTGTGGTGAGGGGGGCCTATTGGCCCCCTGACACAGGAGTCCGGTTGCGTATGTGACCGCTGAAGCCCCTGTAGCTGCACCACAGGCTAGCGCTGGAACTCGGGGCCTGCCGGTGGACATCTGGTTAAGTCTATGGGCAGTCCGGGCTTGGCCACTAGTACTTATAAGCCAGATTAACACATGCAGTTTTTGATTGCTTTTTTTTTTTTTTTATAGATTTAGCTTCAGTCAGGGGTCGATAATAAAGGACTTATCCTCCTCTTTTTTGTAACAGCTCCCTGTTTTGTGTTAAAAAATTAAAGGAAAAATGTAAAAGTGCATAGGATAATCCAACCTTACACTGGATACAAAGCTCTAATTGCTTCACACATGCTCCTGCCCTCAGCCCTGCTCTGTGCTGGAGAGCCTGTAGCGGTCAGTGAGTGTGTGAGCCGGACACCACCTAATACCACTGATTCATAGGCCTCATTATAATCCTCCTTTGGATATTTACTGGATAAAGTGGTGAAAGGCAGCCTGATAGCAGTAGTATAAAATGTCAGTATAATTTTAAAGGTTATGTTTATCAAAAATAATAAAATCTATTTTATCATTGACAGGTGACACTACCAAGAACTCAGACGGACATATGAAAGTGTCAGATTTTGAAGCAGATGATGGTGATATCACACAAGATGAATGGCATGCTATTTATCCAGACATACCCTCAGGCCTTCCCTCCAAAGATCTGTCATCTGATTCTTATAAGCAGGTCCTGTATTCTGATTCACCACAGACTATTGAGCAAAATAAAAGTCACAGAAGGGGTATAAAACATCAACCATGTCACATAACAGAGAATCCATTTTCATGTTCAGAATGTGGCAAATGTTTTAATCAGAAATCACATCTTGATGATCATGAAAGAACTCACACAGGAGAGAGGCCGTTTTCATGTTCAGAATGTGGCAAATGTTTTACTGTGAAATCAACTCTCGTTCAACATGAAAGAACTCACACAGGAGAGAAGCCATTTTCATGTTCAGAATGTGGCAAATGTTTTAATCAGAAATCAAGTCTTGATAATCATGAAAGAACTCACACAGGAGAGAGGCCGTTTTCATGTTCAGAATGTGGAAAATGTTTTATTGTAAAATCACATCTTGATATACATGAAAGAACTCACACAGGAGAGAGACCATTTTCATGTTCAGAATGTGGCAAATGTTTTACTCACAAATCAAATCTTGTTAAACATGAAAGAACTCACACAGGAGAGAAGACATTTTTATGTTTAGAATGTGGCAAGTGTTTTGCTTTGAAATCAACTCTTGTTGAACATGAAAGAACTCACACAAGAAAGAAGCCATTTTCATGTTCAGAATGTGGCAAATGTTTTAATCAGAAATCAAGTCTTGATAATCATGAAAGAACTCACACTGGAGAGAGGCCATTTTCATGTTCAGAATGTTGCAGATGTTTTGCTGTAAAATCAAGTCTTGATAGACATGAAAGAACTCACACAGGAGAGAGGCCATTCTCTTGTTCAGAATGTGGCAAACGTTTTACTCAGAAATCAAGTCTTGATAAACATGAAAGAACTCACACAGGAGAGAAGCCATTTTCATGTTCAGAATGTTGCAGATGTTTTGCTGTAAAATCACATCTTGATAGACATGAAAGAACTCACACAGGAGAGAGGCCATTCTCTTGTTCAGAATGTGGCAAACGTTTTACTCAGAAATCAAGTCTTGATAAACATGAAAGAACTCACACAGGAGAGAAGCCATTTTCATGTTCAGAATGTGGCAAATGTTTTTCTGTAAAATCACATCTTGATGAACATGAAAGAACACACACAGGAGAGAGGCCATTTTCATGTTCAGAATGTGGCAAATGTTTTACTGTAAAATCAAATCTTGTTCAACATGAAAGGACTCACACAGGAGAGAGGCCGTTTCCATGTTCAGAATGTGGCAAAGGTTTTACTCACAAATCAAATCTTGTTCAACATGAAAGAACTCACAAAGGTGAGAAGCCACTCTCGACTTCAGAATTTGGCGACCATTTTTTCAGCATCAAAGAACTCATACAGGAGAAGCCATTTTAGTAAAAAAAATAAAATAAAGGGTGTGCCATGTTTAGAACAATCCTATTAGCCGCTTACCACTGCAGCCAGTTTTCACCTTCCTGACAGAGTCCCATTTTTTAAATCTGAAATGTGTCATTTTATGTGGGAATAGCTTCGTTAAACTTCTTTAAATGTGATATAGTGTCTTTTCTCATGACATTGTGCTTCAAGTTAGTAATAAATTTTGTTCCATACAATTCCTGTTATTATTTGCCATTTTAAGACATATATTTATACCATAAAAAATAGTGTAGAACTAGTGTTCTGTCCTTCTTACGTGTGCAGAGCATAAGTTGACGGGCAGCTAAAGTCTTTCCCAGCAATTCATTGACACGGGAGCGATACAGTAGAGAAATGAGTGTGCAGACATATGAATGAATTCTGAAGAAAATAACTGCTAAGGAGATGACTATGGTGATGTCAGCACAGTCAAGTGATGCTATAGCATCTTATATGGGTCAAACTTCAGGTTGTATGCTAACTAGCAGTTTACATAAACAGACATTAGATGGAGCTTTTGCAAATAAAAAAAAGAATGCAGCAAATTAACAGAAAAAAACCCGCCAAAGGCATGACAAACCATATCTGTCATATGTACTGTAGGTTGGCATAATGTCTTTTTATTCTTTTACAACAGTAGGGGACTTGTACATTTAGTAGTAATTTTTCACATTTTCAAGAAAATTTGCAACATAGAATTTTCTTGGGACCGTCAGTTCCCACATTTGCTTTAAGGGGCCTGTATGTTTGTAAACCCCTGTAAATGACTACATCTAAGAAACTTTACCCCTTGAAGATTTCTGCACCTAGGAAGTTTATTAACTCTAGAGGTTTCATAGAAATTAAAGCAAAGTGGAGGTGTAAAATGTCAATTTCAAAATGTCACTTGTTTTGCAGAGATTAAATTTTTATTCATTATTCACTTGAACACAGTTGATGTTCCAATGAACTCAGTATTGATTCCCCTTCTTTTTGCTGTTCTCAGAGATATCCCATAAGTGGCTTTGGTGCGATATTTGACTCGAACACAAACCTCAGAATAGGAGGAGCACTGACTGGTCTTCCGGGTTTTATTATTAGGATTTTCTTTAGGCGCCATTTCAGGCACATTCTGAAAATTACACTCCTTTTGGAATATATCCATGGATGTAGTGATTATATGGACTTTACAGGTGTTTTACAATTTTTTATCATTAGAAATGAAAAATTTTATTTTTTCCAATAATATGCAGTTTTGGCTGAAAAATTTTAATCCTGGACAAGGACACCCAATTTTAAGTATGCAACTACTTCTAAGTCAGGCAACACCCTATATGCGGGTGTAAACTGCTGTTTGGGCACATGTCAGGACAAGGGAGGGAGCGTTATTTGAGGTTTGGAACGCAGACTTCGGTGGGTGCCATGTCATGTTTGTAAAGCCATTAAACACCATAAAACAATAATACAAAAAAATGAAGATTTTTTTTTTTTTTTAACTGTCATTTTTATTAAAGGATTTTAAAGATAAATGACATGGACGTTATGACATACAAAAAGGTTGTTAACAATCGAATTTCAATGTGGTGGTTTGGTAAAATGTAGCATGGTGCAATAAGAATAAACGGTACTTTCCAGTCTGGACAAAAAGAAAATGCATTTCTTTACAGAAAACCAAACGGAGGTAATAGATATTTATGATCTCAATGCTGTCAAGAAGGATCTGTACGAGCATACAAAAGAAGGACAAGGGGGGCAGGAAATAGGATAAGGGGGGGGGGGAAGAAATAACTCGTACAAGGGGGGGTGAGTCAGCTCGAGTACGTTTCATATGCCTGTGGAGCTCTACCGCTCAGAACACCCGGGATGGGCAACGACAAGCCCCCATCCTCCGAGAACCAAGGATAGGATCTCTTGTGGTCCATATTAATAAAGGGCTTTTTTTTTTTTTTTTTTTAAATGAAGAGAGCGAAGTAGTTAATGGTATCACCTCGCTGTTCTAGGCCCATGAAAAGCCCAACAAAGACATCCCGGTGCTCTAGGCAGGTTATTACTGTTAATCCTTTTCATTTTCTCTAAAATAATCTATGGGATTAGTTATAGTGCTATTAGAGTAGAAAAAGTATGTAACATAAGATCGACATACCACGTACCCAGATGGATGTCTCTGCGTCACAGTAATGCATACAGATTTACAGAGGAAAAAAATCATATAGACCCGAACAAATGCCTATAGATTAGCTGTGGAGGGAAAGGTACATAAAATTTATAGGTGTCATCAGACCGGCGTTCTCAACATATTTAACAAGTGACCCGTTTTATTTAATGGTAAAACAAACATCAAGAAAAACATTGAGACATATAACACAAACAA
Source organism: Phyllomedusa bahiana (assembly GCA_025379985.1). NCBI lineage: Eukaryota > Metazoa > Chordata > Amphibia > Anura > Hylidae > Phyllomedusa > Phyllomedusa bahiana. The sequence goes on from JAODAL010050405.1 coordinate 27,146, forward strand.
GTACAGACTACAAGAGGGAATTTACTAGGGGATGTTGGAGGTAGAGAGCTGAGAGAAGAATGCCTGGTCAGGGCCCACTTTACTATGCTGCCATTAGGGGGCAGTGGAGATTATATAGTAGTCCCACGGTTTTTCCCGATAATTTAATTATCTATCCTGTCATCTAATAGAGCCGTGAGGTATTCCATCTCCCCAATGTCTTTCACTCGGCTGATCAATTTTTCCCCTTTTAGGGGGGCTCTTGACACTTCCAATGCTTGCTTATGAGCATTTGGTTGCCCTAA
>JAODAL010050406.1:0-27429 GCA_025379985.1 Phyllomedusa bahiana
GTTGAAAAAACAGTAAAATGGGTTTATAAAAGAAATAGTTACAGACAATGGGTTTATTTCCCCAAAATAAATAAAATTTTGGACTGGAAGAAAAGGGGTTTAGGGGAAATTTGATAAAGCTGGTATGTGCTGGGGAATGTAAACCTATTTTGCTTAGCCCGTTAGTGACCCCCGCAGACACAATAATAGAGAGAGGGGACAAGCCCATACAGTCGGAAGAAATTTTAATTGATACTTACGTGGGCGCGGGCAGCATGGTAAGATAGGCGCAAGCCCGCCAGGGAAAGGGGTGAACTTGCTGGGATTTTAGTTAGGGGATAGGGGGGCAGCTTTGCAGCACATATAGTGTGCATGCGGGAGAGGGAACGGGGGGGGGGTTTTTTTGTGGATTCCTAGGAAATTGGGAGCACCTGAATAGGTGTTACCAATTGATATAAAAGGAATGGTTTAGCCCACAGGGGTCCGACCTCAAACCCCTGATAAAAGCCAGGTTAGTGGTGAAACATGTCGGGGAGGTCGGCATGACGTTTTAAATTGTGTTTTTCTCCCCCTCTGTTAAAAGTGCCACCGCTGCAGGGGGTGTCAAAAGGGGAACGTTTTTGTCCTGTTCCAAAAATTAGGGCATTCCCCAATAGGAGGCTTGGGCCCCTAACTGGATCAAAAATTTTTTGTATATATAAGGCTTCCTGTTGGTAGGGGGGGTTTCCCACAGGCTTGATAGGGAAAAGGAGCTACCCTTTCCCTTCAAAAGTAAAAGGGTTAAATGGTGAGTTAGAAACGGTTTTTAAATAGTGTGTATAAGGTTAAGATTTATACAAAAAAAAATTTTACATTTTAGTTTTTTATAGATAGAAAATTATAGATTTTTTGTTTCCAGGGCAAAATAGTAACTATAGTATCAAAGCACTCTCGCTCTGTGAGACCCCTTTTTTTTTGGAAACTTTAAAGATTAATTAAACCTCTAACGGACAGCAGATAGAGAGTTTTTTTATGATGATTTCAGTGGTAGGTATATTTTTACGACCATGAAAATCATAGCTGTCACTTCATTCCTATGTGTTTTTTTCGCAAAGCGTCGCGTCTCTCGCACTGGTAGCCTGAGGTCTCTAGTGCTCTGTGAGCCACTGTAGAAAAAAAGGGGTCGAGGTAGCCATCGACACGTGGCAGAGGGCCTTTGATGTATTATTCCAGCAGTTTGTGATATAAAAATGTCGGTTCCGATCCCTACTAATTTTGTTTTCCCAGTGATGGTATTCTTTACAATAATCACTGCTTGGCGGGATCAAGGGGGATAACGGCAGTGTAGATCTATTTCTCAGAAAGCTGTGTTTCCACCTCCGGGCGCTTACTTCTTATGCGCTGAGTGTCCCTGTGTGCCCCCACTTCAGCTCTCCAGTATGGATTAATGGAGATAGAGTGAGCAAAGAACCCTATACAGGGCAGCTTAAGCCCCAGCACATGGAGGGCTGTTGTTGTGGGGGCAAAATGGCGACCGCAGCGCATCTGATCTCGATATCCCCGCTGTGTGGTACTCACAGTTAGGAGTTTAAGATCTCACAGGCTCCCAGGGTCAATGCTGGCCATTCTCTGTGAGTTTGCCAGGTAGTATCGGGCGGGGTGTAATCCTCTGGCAGCACACTCAGATTCTGTCTGTGTGATTCTCTCCCTCCCGGGCTGCTGCAGGGAAGCAGGAGTCTGTTCCCACTATGCGGCATGTCCTCACTATGTTGAGGTTTATTTCCAAATTTTAAATCACACAGTTTTTATGTTGATCTGATTTTTTAGATCATGCGATAATTAGGTTAAAAACTTTCTCATCTATTTAAATGCGCCATTTTTGGCGTTCCTGCAATTTTGGCGGCAGAAATCATTTACAGAATAGAACAGGGTGAGAGTGTTCGACGTCATGACTGGGATGTTATGTTCGATTTTGGGTGGGAAAAATCACATGACCCCGTTTTTAAATTGAACAGCGTTTCCTGTTCAGCCCCAGTGTCTCCAGCGTCTCAAGCAGAAGGACTGCGCTCTGCTTGGTCCAAACAGCTCAACGAAAAAATTAATTTCCACAGAGAAATCTTACTATTAGCTGTGATCCTTCAAAATTTAGGTTAGTTTTGAGATTGGAAATTTTTTATATTAGGTGAGAATTTTAAAAGGGGCATCTACCGCGTAAAATCACGGGGGGGGACGGAGGGGGGCCCCCGCGGGCCCAAAAACGACAACTCAAAAGAATACTGATAAAGTTTACCAAAACTTAGGTGAATTGCAATACTTTATTATTAACAGTTTTCTATTGAAATTTTCCGGTATTGGGCAGCCTAACTTATGGAACCTCTTTTTTAAAAAAAATGCGGGTCTTTTGTTAGGTGCAAAAATCCACTTTTTTTTATCAGTATACATTTAACAGTGTTCATTTTAATTTTGCCCATTCCACCTTTATTGATTTTTTTCCCTTGTACTTAAATTAGAATCCAAAGTCACACAGGTTGTTTGGTGCCAAAAAAACCTGTAATATCCGAATAGATTTCAATACGTGTTTTTTTTTACATTGGCGCCTACATTTGTTCATTAGGCCCTTTCACTTAAAAAGTGAAATACTGCAAATTTTGTAGTCACCAAGGTGAATTGAAGGTGCCAAAAAAAACCTTTTTTTATCCGAATACATTTTCGACACGTGTTTTTTGCACTTTTGCCCCTCCAGATTTTTTGATAGTTGTTGATTTTTTGATGAGCCACCTTGCAGTTAAAATTTTAAACCAGCAATTGGTAGTTACCAATGGGAATTGAAAGTGCCAAAAAAAACCTTTTTTTATCCAATACATTTTAGAATGGGTTTTTGACTTTGGGGCCCTCACTTTTTTCATTGACGCAGCTTGCAGTAATCTGAAAAAAGCAATTTTATAGTCACCACAGTGAATTGGGAAAAATGCAAAAAAATCCGTGAATACAAAAAATAATAGATAAGTGTTTTTTGCACTTTTTCCCAGTCCAGAATTTTTTGATAAAACCCCTTTTTGAAAAAAATTTTGGAACCCAGCAATTTTTTTTTGATTAGAGAGATTTGAGAATAGCTGTGATTTGCTGTCTTTTAAAAGAAAAACTTTCCAAAACTTTTTCCATAATTTCTCAAATTTTTAAATTTCTTTCATGGGGGCCAAAATGCAGGTGGTAAGCGAGAAAAAGGGGGGGTTGACATGGAGGTACGAGAGAAGGTGCCCCCTTCCAGTGCTGGCGACAACACGCATCCCCAGCGGATCGTCAGTTGCAAAACCGTCGGGCCCTTTTAAACGCGGGTAAAGGGCCTTTTTAATCCAAAAACGAACAGGGGTCCCCAAATCTGCCCTTTCAGTGGAAAATAAAACCGCACCCAGAAATTCTTCCCGCCCCGCCTCCCATTTCAGGGCCCAAAAAAGTCCCATCAGCATCCGTCCAAATGAACCCCCCCAATTTGCCCAAACCGTGTACCCCCCACTGTGGAAAATCCATTGTCTGAAGACCTCTTTGATGAAAAAAAGTGGTTGGGGTCAGAAGGCTTTGTTAAAAGATCAAGGGGAAAGTTTTTGTTTTGCTCTGCCCCTTTAACTGTTGCCATCAGAGGAGGAGAAGGAACCCGGTCAATCGGAAAAAAACCCCCGGGCTTGGGGAAACGTTTTGAGGCCCTCTTGCTTTTACCCGCAGTTTTTGGATGCAGAAAGTCGGAAACGACCAAGTCCCCTGGTTGTTTGATGATGATTTATGATGGACGACATTGCGGATCCCCCGGGGTTCTTTTCCGCAAAATTTTTGCTTGCGAGGCTTACCCACTGGACGGGGAAAGGGAAGACGTTTTTTTTTTGGGTTGTTTAAAATGCGGGTCCCGCCACAAAAAGGGGAGAGGGGGGCCAGAAGTCCGTGATTTTAATTCCGGGGGGCCACGGTCACGCAAACCCCGCCCCCTCCTTATCGCGGGTCAAAACGGTCGGGACCTCCCAAAGCCTGGGCCTTTTTTGGAGAAATGCCGGAAATTAAAACCCACAGCATTCCAATAGCCCCTTTGGGCCCCATAAAGAAAAAGAAATGGGGGCCAAGAACCTTAAGGGGTTTATTCCAAACCCCAACATGTTTTTTAGCCACAATGAATTTGAAATGGGGGAAACAATTCCCAAAAAAACCCCCAAAAAACCCGGGGGGCCAAAACGGGTCCACCCTTTAGTTCTCCGGGGGCCCCCCTTTCCTCCTCCGCCACCCCCAAAGGGGCTTTCCCCCTCGGGCGGAACCCATTTTTCTCTGGGAGTCAATGGATCAGGTTTCCGGGCCCGGGGCTTCACCCTTTCCCCCGGGGGTTCCCCAAAGTACCACGGGGGGGCACCAACAGGACCCAAACCCCGGGGGCCCCCTTACCTTCCGGGCCCTTTTTGGAAAACCCCTTTGCATGCCGTTACGGGGCCCCGGTTAGCGGGGCCACCCGTCCTGTCTTCCAGGTTTTGGGGGGGGGGAAGAAAACACAATTAAAACCCAAACCCAAACCCAAAACCCTAAAATGTCGGTTTGGCCGGGGGCTTTTTGGGGGCCTTTGGAAAGGGTTCCCTTTTCCCGGGTTGGTGGACCACAGAGGGGGGTTCCCCCAGGTTAAAGGGCCCTTCCCGGGCCCCCAATACCAATGCCGAGAAAGGCTTTTCCCTTTGCCCTTAAAAAGGGCCGTTCCGCCCCTGGCCGGGCCACGTGTCATCAAAAATTTCAAGGAAATTGTCCATCTTTTCCCGGAAAAGCCCATCTGACCATGAAAACTTTGGCCCTAGAAAAGCAACCCAAAGGGCCGCTTATCTCTGGGGCCCGCTCATTTGGTTTAGCGGGTAAAGGGGCTCGGGGGGTGAGGGGTGGTCTCAGGCTGGGCCCGCACCCCTCTTTCCCCCAAAACCGCAGGGATGGTGCGGGGTTTTTTTCCCCCCAAGGTCCTCTGGTGGCATCACGGCCCAAAAAAACCAAGCCTTTTAAATTAATCTGTCTTGGAACGTCCCCACCACAGGTCGGGAAAGTTTTGGACGGCTCCCTCCCCTTAGACCGGGCGGCTGCGGGCAAAACCTTGTGCCAGGCAAGGTGGTGGGCGATAACGGGCGATAAGTGCGGGCCCCCCCTTAAAAATGGTGGGCGGGAGCAAAAACCCTTCCCTTGGTACATGTCATAACCCCTGGCCGCCCAAAAATTTAAAAAAAGAAGCCCGGGGTTCCTGGACTCCCTTTGCGGGAAGAAGGCTCGAGGTTGTTTTTTCGCCCCTTCCAAACCGTTCCCCAACCCTGCTTGGGTCCCCCCTGGTCCCTTTCCCGCGTAAACTGGGCCCCCCCGTAAAACCGTCTCTTTGTTGACTTGGAAAACCACGCGGGGAATTCCACCCCCTCCACAAGCTCCGCGTTGGGGCAGAGGGGAAAAATGCCTTTTAACCAGTACGATTGAACAGGGGCTTGACAAGCACAGTGGGGACCTCGGGGGTTGAGGCCCCCAGAGGGAGGCGGTGAAGAGCTCTGAAACCCATCCTTGCCAGTTTAAAGAAGCCACCAAAAATGGCCCAGTGCGGAAAAATTCCCTTGTCAGCATGACCCCATTGTGGTGTTTTAAGTTCGGGAAATGATCTTTTGGACTTTCGGGAAACAAAAAGGCCCCGCCAGGGGCGGAGGGGGAAAAGCGGACACAAAATTGGGGCCGGACCTTTCTCTCGTCAAATCCCGGGGCCCGGGACGTTTTCACAATTTAAAACGGCCTTCATTGGGCTTGGTTCGGGGCCCAAAAGCTATTTTCAGGGTGGCGCATCAGCTCTCGGAATGCACCCTCCAGGCAAGTCAGGGCTGTTTTTTGAAGCTGTGCCGGAGGAAGATGGGGGAGGAGGGGGAGGATTTTTCCTAGACACCGATTTTCCCCAGGTCCCTGCCTTGGAAAGGGTTTTGGCGCTAATTTGAGGCGGAGGGAGGGGATCTTTTGGGCTAGGGGCCCCTCGCCCCCAGAGGTTTTTGGGAAATTTAAAGGCCCATCTCTCACTTGAGTGTTTGGGGATGCCCATTTCTCCAACATTATCCCCGTTTAAAAGGCCCCACAAATGAAAAAACAGTTACGGGGTTGGGGGGCCACCCTCCTGGATCCCCGGTACAAAAAAAAAATCAGCACTTTCCTTTCCCAAACCCCCCCAAAATAGAGAGAAAATGAAAAAAAATTGGAGACCTTGCTGTTTGATCAACTGGAAATTCTGTTGCGTCTTGTTTTCCCACGTTCTTCAAATTCCCCGGGGAACAAAAAAAGGCAAACGTGAAGCAGTGGGAGTGCCAAGTAGTCTTAGCGGCACCCAGCGGCAGCACCCGGCAAGGGGCAGAAGCCTAATGGGTTGACCCCCGGCAACTTTTTTTTCCCACCTCACCAACGCATGAAATTGGGGAAACAATAAAACCCCAAAAGACCACTTAAGATCAGGGTTTGCCCCGACTATCTGCGTCCCAACCCGGATGTTTTTGTATGTTTTCCCGGCCCCAAATTGGGACTTTTTTGGGTTTTTCCCAAAATGGCGAAGGGCCCAAGCGGGGCCCCCACGCCATAGAGGGTTTTCCGCCCAGCGGGCCCCAGCGCATATCTGAGCGGGGGCCCCCCTTCAGCACACCCGGGAAATTCATTACGAAAAAAACCCCATCCGGCTTTCCACAGTTAATTTTGGATATTTGATTTCTTTCAAGTTTAATGAGGCATGGTCTCTTGTTGGGCCCCCAAATTTCCCGAGGCCCACCGTTTATTTCTGGCAAACTTAAAATTTCCCTTCCCCAAAGAAAGGGTCCTCTTGAAAAACTTATTTTTAAAAAAAATCTTTTTCTTACTGAAAATTTTTTTTCCCCAGTTCCCAACAGTTCATTTTGGGGTTTTGTGAGGAAAACGTAAAAGACCCCCAAGGGTTTTTAAATTAAAAAACCCTTTTCCCTTTTTAAACTCATTCTTCTTTAAAATTTTTTTCGAAATTGACAAGGGGTTTTTTTGGGGTCATGTTCCCCTCAAAATTTTTAAAAAACAGGGGCCCTGAAAAAGTCAAATTTACTTTTAAAAAAATTTTTTCCGGTTTTGCTGTTTAAATGCACAAAACTACAGGTTTTTCCCAAAAAATTTTTGTTTTTTAAAAAAACCCTTTTTTCTTCAAAATTTGTCAAAAGTGGCCCCTTTGGGTCATGTTTTTAAAATTTTTTTTGGGGCTTTTTAACTGTGCAGGGCGTTTTTAAAAAAAGGTCCTTTTATAAAAAAAGGGTTTTTCTAACAGAAAATTTTTTTTTTCTTCAAAAATTGTCAAGAGTCCCCGGGGGTGATGGGGCGCAAAAACCAGGAATAGGTAGGACACTGTTAATGGACACATATTGCAAAATGACTTGTTTTTGCAAGATCTTTTAAACTAGCTACAATCCCCGAAAATTTTAAAAACCCATTTAATATAAAAAAAAAAAAAAAAAGAAAAAAATATGGTGGGGGTTCCAACCTTTTTTTAAAAATGTGGTTTCTAGAATTAAAGTACCCCTTTCATGTACAAAATTTCTGTTAAAAAAAACCTTGAATTGAAAAAGGGGGGTACAGGAAAACTTGACCAGATGGGGGTTATTCAGGAGGACATTTAGTTGGAGCCCGGAAGAGAAAAAGTTTCAAAAAACACCATTTCCTCCGCACTTTAGTAAAATGAGAAAAAGAATGCCAAAAAAGGAAAAGGGGAAAATGGGGGTAACAGGAGCGTTAAACCACCAGTATTTCCAAGTGAAGCTCAAAAGGTCCGCCCCTAAAAAGGAGGGGCAAGCGAAACCCCCGGGCTTTACGGTAAAAGAGGGAAGGGGGGAGTTTTTCACACCTTTCCCCTTCCCCCACCCCGGGTTTTTGCAGACAGTTTTTTTTTGTTCGTCACAGGGCAAATTTTAAAACCCGCGGGGTTAATAGATGACGGACACCCCTGGCTCCACCGCACCCAATTTTAACTCCGGGCCCTGGGGAAGCGTGGAAAAGGACAGGTATAGCAATGTCCATTTAAACCAAAAAAAGGGGGTTTTAAAAACTCTTTTTTTTTCCCAACTTTTTAAACTGGGGTCAGACGGTTTAATTTGGGCTTAAAATTTTGGCCCCCGGACCCGGGCCAAATTTAAAATCCCCGTTTAACTAAAATGGTGGTTGGAAAAAACCCCCCTTTTTTTTTTTTTTCCGGGACTTTTTAAAACTTGGGGGGCCGAAAAAGGTTAAAGGTCATATGCGGGCCGGACAGGGTTTTGTCAATGTCCAGTTCAACTTTAAAATGGTGGTTCAAAGACCCACTTTCTTACCCGGGACTTTTTAAAACTGTGGGGCATGCAATTTTTAAAGGGGGGTGCGTTTTTTCCGGGCGGGATATTCAATGTTTCCCGTTCAAAAAAAAATGATGGTTCAAATAAAAACCCCGCCTTCGGCACTTTTTAATTTGGGGGGTTTATGCAGGTTTTTAAGGGGGCATGCTGTGGGACAAACAGGGAAATTTAAGGTGTGGTTTACTTTTTTCTGGGCTTTTATGGGCCCAAGAAGTAGCAGGATCCCTTGACTTTTTGGCTGTTAATTTTCCCAACCTTTTTCCAGGCCCCGTTTGGGGGTAAGAAAAAAGGTTTTTGTTTTCTCTCCCCCTAGACTTTAAAAAGGGCATCGGGGATGATCGACAAACGAAAAAAATTATCGATGGTGGCCGACAAACGCCCGATTGTCCAAAACCAACGGGAATCCCCCAACACTAGTCCTACCTCCTGCCAAATGGGCCGGGCTTCCCAAACGGGGTCTTTTACTGACTGCAAAAGGAAATTTAAAAGTAAACCCCTTTTTTGCTTATAGTGCTCCCGAAAAACTGTAAAGGGAAAAATTTTTTGGGTTTGGGAACCCCTTTTTCTAAAAATAAAAACGGAGCTCAAACCCAAAAAAGTCCGTCGTCATGAAAAGGACCAACCCAAAACCAAAAAACCTGTGGGTTTATTTTTAAAACACATCAAAACCCATGCTTTGTGTGTAAAAATCATTAAAATTTTTCCAAAAAACCTGAAGTTGCAAACTTTCATAGTACAAACAATAAAAACGCAAATAAAAAACAAGATGGGAATGTCCAGCCCTACAAAAACCCCCAAGAAGGAAAAAGGGGGTTTTTTGCTCAGGGGAAAGGCATATAAAACCCAAAAAAACAAAAAACAAAAAAAAACCTTTTTGAAATGCTGTGGAAAAAAATGGTAAGATTGTGTCATTTTCCACAGGAAAAGAGTTTTCTCTTTTAACATGGGACTCTGGGACCCCTGAAAAAAGCCATTCTCCAAAAAAAACTTTTATCAGCCAAATTAATGTTTGCAAATGCACACAGGAACAAAAACTTACATTTATGGAGACGTCCTGTGGTCTGAAAAAACTAAAATCAAACTGTTTGGCCCTAATGACCATTGTTACATTTAGAGGAAGAAGGGAGAAGCTTGGAAGCCTAAGGACACCATCCCAACTATGGAACATGGGGGTGGCATCATCATGTTGTGGGGTTGTTTTTCTGCAGGAGGGACTGATGCACTTCACAAAATAGATGGCATCATGAGGAAAGAAGATTATATGGTAATACTGAAGCCAAATCTCCAGACATCAGCCAGAAAGTTAAGGCTTGGGCGGAAATGGGTCTTCTCAATGGAAAATGACTGGAAGCATACTGCCAAACTGGTTACAAAGTGGATTAAGGATATCTTAATGACAAAGCCTGAAGTGGCCATCACAATCAGCATGTATAGGTGCAAATGATCTGCATTGATGGATTCAAACCGAAATTGGTTGAGAGGGCCTTCCAGATGGAAGTGGGGACTCAGAAATGCCACAAAATCATTCCTGAGACTAAAACACTGCCACTACCAGCTTGTTTTCTTCCAGATATAGTTGCAAGGTGTTTTTTCTCTGATGCTTCTTATCTGACATGCCAATAGCCATCTGTTCATTGAAGCATAAAACATAACTCATGAGAGAAGGCAACCCTTTGCCAATCAGCAATGGTCCAATTTCAATACTGCCTTTAAAATTAAAGCCTTTTCTGCCAATGCAATTTCATTAGCAGAGGTGCAGTGACTATCCGTCTGCTTCAGAGCACCATACTCGCTAAACTGTTATTTTAAACATATTGTATGTCCTGAATCCTTTTTGCCAGCAAGCTGCTCCACAGTAGCGTGTTGGTCCAACCTCCTGCACCTTTGTAGCTATCTACATTTGATATCAGTGGCACGTGGTGCTTCCCAGTTTCCTTTCTTCCTCTCTCTCTCTGCATCATTTGCTTTCAATAATGGTTTCCCTCTGGGTCGTCTTCCATTAAGTCCACTTTGGTGAAGACAGCAGCAGTGTGATTTGACAATGAAGTATGTTGATCTTGGAAATCGTTCTTGAATTTTGGTTATCACTCTGAAGAGATGGGTTTTCAGGTTGCTGATGAGGCTAGTGAAGGTGGAGGAGAGTCTGATGTGTTGAGACAGTGACTTCCATAGTATGGGGGAACTGAGGAACTGAGACAAGGAGAGCAGGGAAGAAGGTCCTGTGAGGAACGGAGATTGTGTAAAGAAAGGTATTTAGAGATTAAGGCAGAGTTGCATGGAGGGGGCAGGTTATGAAGAGCCTTGTAGGTCATGGTTAGTAATTTGAACTTTACTCACTGGGAAGTAGGTAGCCATTGAGGGGATTGGCAGAGGGGAGAAACAGAAGAGGACTGGGAGGTGGGAGAAAGCAGTGATTAGATTGGTCCAGCACGAGTTGAAGTGATGGTTGCGAAGAGGGAGCAAGAGTGCTAGATGGGAGGCTGCAGAGAAGGGTGTTGCAGTAATCTAGGCAGGAGATGAAAAGGGCATGAACCAGCTTTTTTGTTGTATCAGGGTTAAGAAATGAGCAGATTCAGGTGGAGGTGGCAGGCAGAGATGACGGCTTGGATGTGTTGTTAAAGGATAAACAGGAATCATGGGTTATTCCAAGGCAGTGGACTTGTGGAACCGTTGAGAGGGTAGAGCTGTTGACAGTGAGGGATCGGGTCGGGGGATAGAGTGGGATGGTGGAAAGATAATACATTTTTTTTTCTCCATGTTTAGTTTTAGGAGACAGGAGAAGAAGGAGATATAAAAAATTTGAAAACCTAGGTTCCAAGAGAGCACAGGTTAAATTTATCCCGGAGATTAAATTTGGGGTGTCATCAGAAATACAAGGGGTACTGAAAACATGTGATGTTATGACGACCGGGCAAAGAGTTAGAAGAGGAGTGTAGGGGACCCAGGTCTGATCCCTGGGAACACAAACAATGAAGGAAAACGGGAACGGGAAGTGGTGTGAGCTGAGAGTGCGAACCCCAATATTGGGGCAAAAAAGGGCAACCACACCCCTAGGAGGAAAAGAGCATAGAACTGGTGTGAGGCTTTAGCAGTCACTAGATCGTTGGTGACCCACCACCAAATGGATAGTAGGTGTGCGAGTTATTGTTTTGTCAGTGTTTTTGCAATTGTGCAGTCTTCCTTGTATTTTATTGTAGCTTTTCTGCATACTGGTATTAACGGACTTTTCCAAGTGCAGTTTTTTTTTCTAACAGTTGCCACCCCCGTGGGATAGTTGGGACAACGCTCTTTGTTTTTTTGCACTTGTTATATTACTTCCAGGTAGCACTGGGGCTATTGCCTCCTACTAGGTTTAGTTAATTATCCAGCCATTGAGCTGTAAGTATGGTCTTGTGATTTTTACCTTGATTCGGGATGTTTTGGTAGAGATAGATGGGAATAAATACCAGATTGCAGCAGGTCAGGAAGAGAGTTGGAAGAGAGATAAGAGCACAGCTCAAGATACATGTGCTGCTCCAGAAATTTAGAGGCATATGGTAGCAGTGAGATGGGTTTGACAGATAGAAGGGGTCAAGAGATGGTTTCTAAAGGGTATGTGATGGTAGCATGTTTAAAGGAGGAAGGGAAGATGCCAAGGTTTCACTATTCAAAATTATTTGATTGGGATCATTTTTTTAAGGGATTATTTATTCTGCCCTTGTTTATTTTTAAGAGGTACTATTTTCCTGATTAACTTTTTCCATCGCAAAGGTAAATATGGAAAGGAAAGAATAATCATTCAGGACTGATTGCTGTCGGAGGGATATTTTGAATCAGCCTTGAACTCCCATTATTTGGCGTTACATTGATGTTTGCTTGTTTATGTTCTAATGTGAAATGGTCATTCTACAGTGAATGTTGTATGATTACTGATTACCATTTACCATCACAGGAGACTAGCTGGGAAGTTTTGATTTCTACATCAAAACCTGTTTTCCCTAAGTCTCAACAACAACATAAAAAATTAGTTATTTTTATCCCTGCAAACTGGTAGGACAGATGGAACTTTTCATCAAGACAAAAATGTTCATCAATTACCTAAGTAATCCCTTACCAACATTTAAAATACAGGTACATCATAATGCCAGTACGGAGTTATGGAGCAGGCTCATTTGCTGAGTCCACTCCACAGGCAGCGGGTGACAGCTGTTAATTACACCAGACAATCAACAATAACAGCAGGGTTAGGAGTCTGCTCCATTCCCTACTGTTTAGTCCTTTAGAGGCTGCTATGCACCATTTATTCCCCCGATCTCAGACCTATGACAAGTTCACATGGTGCCAATGTGGTTGCTATGGCAACCACATTGCTTTTGGCAGGAAAGGGAAAAGAAGTCTTTTCCGGGACACCTTTTTTGCATTTTTATAAAAAATGCAGAGTAGTGTACAAGCAATCATGCCTCCTAGTTGAATTTCCAAAAAGGACAAAAAAGTGAAAAAAATAAAATAAAAAAGTTTTAAAAGTATAAAACATCTTAAACATTCAAAACACCCCCTTTTACCATTTTACAAATGAATAAATAAAAAAAAGGACTTGTAATAGGTATCATCATGTCCATAAAAGTAAAATTTATTACAATTTAGCATCCATCTACAGAAACAAGGTGATGGCTCACACACACTCCCTTAATAGGGAGACCTTAAGAGGATGATAACAAGGCAGATAGATGTGGACATTCTCTCTACTGCAAAGGGATTGTTCTTTCTTTTTAATACTTTAAATTATGATATAAGTAGGTGGATGACATATTTGTCCTATTTACTGGTCCAGAGAATGGATGACATGAATTTGTGACTTTTCTAAATAGTATTCATCCAATGATTACATTTTTGGCCACTATGGACAAGGACTTCATCCACTATCTAGATGTGGGGGGTACTAAAAGCTGATCAAATTTTACAAAAATCTGTATTTTTAAAGCCCAAGAAAACCCAAAAAAAATTTGTCCATAAAATCGTTTTATAGTGCAAATAGAATTTGCTGAAACGCAGAGAGCTATTTGAAACATATGTAAAATATTGTGGATAAATTTGTATCACGCGGATATGACAGAAAGGAGCTAGAGAGCATGGGTATGAAGGTATTTGAAAAAGATAGGAAACAGGTTTTAAATTCTACCAATTAAAAGATATCCAATAATTTGCTGTTTGTATGCATATTTGACTCTCATAGCAAACTTTTTAGGCATACTATTATAAAACAAAACATACTAACTAGTGATATTAAATATGGAGGGATATTAAGGGATAGCCCATGATGTATATACAGAAAGGGGAGAACTGTTGGCAATCGGATAACATCCTTGAATGTTAAAATGCAACAAAATAAGCAAAGAAAATTGATGACACAACATTCAGGCACAACTGTTATAATTGTCATTCAATCATCAATGAACCATATATCTTCCATCCTCCCCATAGGTGTTAAAAATAATTTCAAGGCATTTTTTACCTATGATAGCAAGGAGGTAAATTTTAAAAAAAACCATTTCGGGATGGGGTTTTTTAGGGGCAAATTTACGTAATGTGCATGAGAATCATTCGGCTATAGTAATGTTTAAGAAAAAGATAGATGAAAGTAACCTTCAACAGTCTGCATGCACATGTAATAGAAAATTTGGGTCACCGGTCACTTCTTTGAGGCGCGCCACGGCATTTCTGAATTACATTTTGTGTTGGTTTTTAGAGGGGGGTTGCAATTAGCAACGATACGCTGTTAGAGCCTTTGGGTTTCTACAAAAAGGGAAAGGGCCTGGATTTTTAGGTTAGAGACATTTGCCCCTAAAGGGTTAAATGAAATGCTTAACTTTAAGGTGTTTTTGTAATTGGATGAAGGTCTGTTGGTTTTAAAATATTTTACTATGGGGACTTTTTGGGTTTTTTTTTTATAAGTTCTGAATAAGGATTTCATTATATCCATTTTTAAACTGATGTTTTCTATAAAAAGCTTGTTATGTTGATCCTGTGTACGCTTGAGAAAGAAGGTGGCTAAACCCAAGCCTTGTTTTTTGGGGAAAACAAAAAAAACTTTTGCTTTAAACCAATTTTTTATTTCCAAATTTGGATGGAAAATTTTCCTTGGGGCTTTTCTCCTTTTTTTTTTGTTTTTCCCCCCAAAAGGTTAAAGATTTTTTTTAACAAAAATTAAAATGTTTTTCTAGTTTTTTTCCTTTTTTCCGATGGGTTTTATAGGGGGTTTTATAAATGTTTTTAAATTTTGGGTTGGAATTTATAAATGCATTTTAAATTTTGCAAAATAAATTGGGGGGCCTTATTTGTTTATAGAGTGCAAAAAAAAGGATGAAGGAAAAATTCCGCTGCAGGGCCCTCCTGAAAGGGTTGCTTTTTAAAATAGGATTACTGCTAAACCCTATTGTCAGAAGCAGAGCCCAATCAGGGCATGAAACCTGCTGGATATTATTTTTTAGTCAAAAGGCCCATAGAGATAAGAAAAAATAAAAATTGTTTTAAAAATAAAAAAAATTTTTTTTTTGTTTTTTCAGAGGTGAAAACTGAGAGTCATGGGATTGAAGGTTGCTGCATTATTTTTTGGTCTCAACGACCAACACAATGGTAGAACCTCAACGAACCCATTGTTAATAATAGGGTCCGTCAGGCAATGTGCGTGTCCATTGTGAAACAGATCCCATGACAAGTGATGAGCGATTACGTTGACTATCGTCATCGGGTCGAAGTCGATATGGGGCAATTATCAAGACGTTTATCCGATAGTCGATAATAGATTATTGCCGAGGGACCTTTTAAAGTCTTTGGGAGAGCAACAACACCTTCTTTTCTTACACCAACAGGGATGGAGAAGCGGGAAAATTAACATCCACAACAGTCAAATGGATTCGTGTACATCTTAGGCAACACACTTAGGTTATAAAAGCACAGAAAAAAAATCACAGACCATTAAACTATCCCTGTCTTGCACCACAGCATGACCTTAAACCTGCATGACCCACAAATTAAAAAGTCCCGGAAGGCATTTATGATTTAAAACCATCATTTTACTTGAACTGGACATTGAATATCCCTATCCTGGAATGCAGCATGAGCCCCAAAACCTGCATGACCCCAGATTTAAAAGTGCCGCAAAAAAGGAGTCTTTCAAGCACCATTTTAGTTTCACTGGAATTGACCATCCCTGTCCTGGGCCATAGCAGAGCCCCAAACCTGCATGCCCCCCACTTTTAAAAAAAGTGCCGGAAAAAGGAGTCTTTCAACCCCATTTTAGTTTCACTGGACATATACTGTCTTTTGTCTGGACCCCCACCCATGAGCCCCAAACCTGCATGACCCCCACATTTAAAAAGTGCCGGAAAAAGGAGTCTTTCAACCCCCATTTTAGTTTCACTGGACTTTGCCCATACCTGTACTGGGCCACTGCATGACTCTTAAACCTGTTTGATCCAAGATCACAAAGAGGCACTTGCTATTTTGTAAGTGACTGTCTTTTTAGTATTTTTTTTTGGGTTTAACGGGACATTTGTTTACAGAATTTATTTAGGGAAGTTTTATTTATAGTTTTACATTATCATTTTGCTTTTTTTTTCAAGTGTGATAACATACAACATACACCCCTCCCTGCAGTTTTAAAGGTTTTTTTTACAGGTGTAGATGTGTTAGTTCGTCCGCACACCCCATAAGTAATACAAATGTCTAATCATCCCCAAAACACTTCTTAGTTGAAAAGGGACATTTGCCCTCCTGGCTTATGAGAGTGATTCAGCCAATAAATTTTCAATGGTTTCTTTTTTCCTCCAAAAACCCTTCTTCAGTGATAGGGACAGACTCCCCTGGAGATCAGTGATGCGACCCATAGTGATCCAGCCCCAGAAAATTTTTAACCCTCAAATTGTGCAATTTGTGTCCAGCCCTGGACCCCTTTTTTGGGACACTACTTAACCTCACAGAAATCACCTTTTCAAATCTGATTTTTTTTAGGAAATTTGAAGCTCTCTGATTGCCCCTAACGGTGAGAGCCAAAGTGCTGCCATCAGCCATTGTTAACGCGGAGGCCCAGCTGCCAGGGACAGACTTACAGTGGGTGCGGTGAGGCCCAGGCTAGCGTTCTGTATCTTTTTAACACGAGGTTAAAATCCCCTTATGATGCCGCACGTCAACAGTCGTGCTGAAGCAGAGTGCGGAAGCGGAAGTGTGAGGTAAGACCTCCACCCTTTCCCTCAGTACACAGTAAAAGACCGGGGTTTAGCGCTTGCCCCTCGTATGAGTGCGGACCAATTGGCTTCACTTGGAAATACTGGGGGTTAACGCTCCTGTTCCACCCAGGTGCCCTTTTTCTTGGCATTCTTTTTCTCATTTTACTAACGTGCGGGGAGGAAAATTGTCTCTGTATTTTTGTTCTCTGTCCGTGCTCCATACTCCTGTCTTGAATAACTTACTTTGGGTCAATTTTTCCCGGGTACCTCCCTTGTAAAAATTCAGAGGAATTTTTTTACCAGCTATTTTGTAATGCAAGTTTTTTAGTAGTTTAATTCTAGAAACACAATTTTAAAATAGGATGGAATCCCACCATGTCTTTGTTTCTCTTTTTTAATTGTATTAAATGGGTTGTCTCAATACAGGGATTGCTAGTATGTTAAAGATCTTGCAAAACAAGTCATTTTGCAATATGTGTCCTTTTTAAACAGTGTCCTACCTATTCCTGTTTCTGACAGCCCCATCCCCCTTGAGCCTCTTTGACAATTGTGAAGAACAAATGTTTTTTTTAAAACAAAAATTTTTAGAATAGGCCCTGTAGTATTGCTGCTTTTTCAAAGCAGCATGACCCAAAAAATTATAAAAAAGACTTCTCGGCCACCGGTTAAGAATTGTGAGGGAGAAATGCCACTTAAAAGCCACATTTCTGTTCCAAAGGACCATGATTTTTTGCTGTATCTCACAGCAACATGACCCCAAAAAATTATAAATATGACTTTCAGCCATATTAAAATTGTGAGGGAGAAATGCCACCTTAAAGCCACATTTCTGTTCCAAAGGACCATAATAATGCTGTATCTCACAGCAACATGACCTCCAAAACCATTGAAAATTTGCGTTAAACTTCTAAAGTTAAGTGAGTAAATGGAATACG
This sequence comes from Phyllomedusa bahiana, assembly GCA_025379985.1. Taxonomy (NCBI): domain Eukaryota; kingdom Metazoa; phylum Chordata; class Amphibia; order Anura; family Hylidae; genus Phyllomedusa; species Phyllomedusa bahiana. The sequence goes on from JAODAL010050406.1 coordinate 17,458, forward strand.
GTGTTGTCATGAAACCTTGCTGCTTTTAGAGTCTCCTCACACAAAACCAGCAAAAATTTGAAACTGTTAGGAAAAGAGAATAAAAATTGCAGTAAGAAATGATCTTTTTAAAAAAAAGTTTTCAAGAGGACCTTTTTCTGTTTTGAAGAGGAATGTGAAGTAGACCGGAAAACTAATCGGTGACCTCGGCAATTGGGGCCACAACATCATCAGAGATCCATGCCTGATTCTCTTCTGAAAGTCAAACGATCACATTATCTGTGGAATGCGGATGCGTTTGTCTGTAATGACTCCTCCGCTGTGCTGAAGGTCCGCTCAGATATGACGCTGGTGCTGGGCAGGACAAACACCCCTATGGCGTGGCGAGCCAGCTCGGGCCTTTCGTCCATTTTGGATACCCAGAAGTCTATTGGGTCCGGAACACATCCAAAAACATCGGTGTTGAGACACAAATAGTCGTGCACCATGATCTTAAGTCGGTCTCTATGTGTTGTATGTGTGCCCTGCATTACAGGGTTTGGGGTGAGGTGGTAAATAAGATTCCCAGTGGTCACCCATTAGGCTTCTGCCACCTTCCCTGCTGCTGCTGCCGCTATGGCTACTTGGCACGTTTACTGCTGTCACGTCGCTGGCGTTGTTCCACCGTGACATTTGAAGAACGTGAAGCAGACGCAATAGATGTCTCCAGTTGATCAATCAGCAAGGTCTCCATTTCCTGCATTTTACTCTCTATTTGGCTGGGTGGAAGGGAAAGTGCTGAGTTTTGTTTTGTACCGGGGACCCGGGAGGGTGGCCACCAGTAACTGTTGTTCATTTTGATGGCTTAATGCGAGGATCATGTTGGAGGAAATGGAGCATCCAAGCACTCATGTGAGGATGGAGCCTTGTTTTCCCCAAGCTCTGGGTCAATGGGCACTAGCAAACTGATCTTCCTCATCTTCCCCCTCGCCTCTTTATTCGCACCAACCTCTTTCCAAGGCAGGGACGTTGGTAACATCGGTTTTCTAGGAATTACCTCCCCCTCCTCCTCGCTTCCCCGGCACAGCTTTAACACAGCCCTGACTTGCCTGAGATGATGCACCCTGAGAGCTGATGGGGCCACCTTCACTAGCCCTGGACCCCCAACCCCTGCCTAATGAAGATCGGGTGAAATTGTGAAACTGTCGGGCCTTGTGGATTTGATGGAGAAAGGCTCCGTGTCCGCATCTGTGTCCATCTCCTTTCCCCCGTCGCTGGCGGGCCTGTTGTTTCAGAATGTCCTAAAGATTTCCAAAGCTAAGATTTACCACAATGCTCATGCTGACAAAGGGATTGTCCGCACTGCCATTTTGGTGGCTTCTTCAAAAAATTGGCAAGGATGGTGCAGAGCTCTTTCACCTACCTCCCCTCTTTGGTGGCTCAAAAACCCCGAGGTCCGCACTGCTGCTTGTCAAGCCATGTGTCACTTCGTACTGCGTTAATGGCATTGCGCTGCTGCCACAATCGCTGGAGCATGTGGAGGGTTTGGAATTCCAGCGTGTTGCCACGTCAACAATGGACGGTTGACAGGGGGCGAGCTGACGCTGCAACGCGCCAGGCGGGACGAAGCAGGGTGCGAACGGCGGAAGTGCGAACCTAGACCTCGAGCCTTCCTCAGAGGCGTCCAGACCCGGGTAGCTCTTTAGAAATTTCTGGACGACAAGGTTCATGACTGTGCAGGCAAGGGATGTGCTCCAGCCTACGATCTTAAGGGCGGCCAGAAGATTTCGCCCGTTATCGCACACCAAACCCTTTCCTGGCACAAGGTTCTTGGCACCCAGCCAAGCGCTCGGTCTCGTTGCGGAGAGCCGTCCAAATCTCCTGATTGTGTATGGACGGTCTCCAAAACCGTAATTTCAACACGGCCTGGTTTCTCTGGGCACGTGATGCCACCAGAGGACCTTGGGGGAAAGAACCCTGCACAATCCCTGCGGTTTTGAAGAGCGTGCGCCGGCCTGGGGAGCCACAGTCACCCCCAGAGACATCCACCCCGCTCACCCAGTGAGCTGTCACAGAGATTATAGCGGCCTTGGCCGTGCTTACTAGTCCATGTGTCGGTGGTCAGATGGACTTTTTCCGGCCACAGATGCAGACAACGCGCTTGAAATTTTAGATGACACGTGGCTGGCCAGGGCAGGGAGGCTTTTTGGCAAAAAGAAATGCCTGCTCGGCATCTGGAATTGGGGGTAGGCAAGGGCCATGACGTGGCGGAACCCATCTGTGTCCACCAGATGGGAAAAACAACTTTCCCAAAGGCCAAAGCCTGGCAATGCCGACATTTTTAAAGGGTTTTGGCTTGGGATGGTTTGGGTTTTAAAATGTTTCTTCTGCTCCCAAACCCGGAAGGGCAGAAGGCTGGCTGCTAGACTGGCCGCGTACGGCATGCAGGTCGTCAAACTGGCGGAAGGAGGGAAGGGGTAGGATGGGTCTCTGGTGGTGCTGGTGGTACTCGGGCGACGGTGGAGGCTGAAGCGGAGGCTGATCCTGATCATGACTCTGAGTGAAAATGGCAGCTGAGGAACGCTTGGTGGTGGCGAAGGAAAGGGGGAGTCAGAGGGTGTGATAGTGGTTGGAGGCCAGCGTCGGTTCTGGCCTTTTTTGGCCAAGGGTTGCCTCCATTTCAACACATGCATTCGCTGCACGTGACTAGACATGTTGGTGGTGGTGAAACACCTAAGGTTCTTGCCTCTACTTATGAGTTTACGGCAAAGGCGGCATATGACATCGTGGGTGAATCAGGGCTTGCTCAAAGAAGGCCCAGGCTTTGGGGGGTCCCCGGACCTTTTTGACGGCGATAAACGAGGGTGGGTTTCCCCTGACCGTGGGGTGGGGAAATCATATCAGCGGACTTCTGCGACCGCCCTCTCCTTTTTGAGGCGGGACCCGTACTGACATACCCCATCGTCTTCCCCTCGTCCAGTGATGAAGCGCTCGCAAGCAAATTCTGCTGAAAAGACCACGTTGGATCCGCAATGTCGTCCTCATCATCATCATCAACACAGGTGACTTCGTCGTCCTGACATTCTGATCCAGGAGCTGCGGGCTACAAGCAAAAGGGACTGCAAAGCGTTGCCGACCCCGGGATTTTGCTGATTGACCGACTTCCTTCTCCTCCTCTGTATGGCATCCAGTAATGGACGTCAGAGCAGAGAAATCATCCTCTTTGGCCTCTTGATCTTTAACATGCCTTCTGACCCAAACCCCATTTTGTCATCAAAGGGTTTCAGAAAATGGGTTTTCACAGTGGTGGGTACGAGTTGACATTTGGGCTGCTTATGTTGGACGGATGCTGATGATGCTGGGTGAATACATCTGTGGCCGTGACTGGGAGGACGAGGAGGTAAGACTGCTGGATTTCAGGTTGCATTATACCAAAGAAGAAAAAGATTGGTGATGCTGTTGTTACTGAGATTCACAGGGCCCGTGTCCCAGCGTGACAGGCCTGACGGTCCTGCAACTGCGATTTTGCTGGCATGCGTGTTGTCAAACCCGCATGGAAGGAGCACCTTTCTCGTTCCTCTCCTTTTCCTACCCCCCTTTGCTCGCTTACCACCCGCATTTCGCTCCTGTTCAGAAAATATAAAATTTGAGAAGGTTTTGGGAAAAGTTTTGGAAAGTCTCTTATTAAAAGACGGCAAATCACAGCTATTCTCAAATCCCTCAAATCAAAACAAAATTGGTGGATTCAAATTTAATGCAAAGTAGATCTTATCAAACAAAGCTTGATGACCAAAAGTGAAAAAAAAACCGGTCTGAATTGTATTACGGGATAATTTTAAAAAGGGATTTTTTGGCACCTATCAATTCACCTGTGGTGACTACTAAATTGCTGTATTTAAATTTTAAATACAAAGTAGCTCTTATGAACAAGCTTTTACTGACCAAAAGTGAAAAAAAAAACACCTGTCTGAAATGTATAAGGGGATAATTTAAGGTATTTTTTGGCACCTATCAATTCACCTGTGGTGACTACTACATCGCTGTAGTCAAATTTAACTACAACGTAGCTCTAGGAACAAAGCTTGACTGACTAAAAGTGAAAAAAACACCTGTCTGAAATGTATACGGGATAATAAAAGGTATTTTTGGCACCTATCAGTACACCTGTGGTGACTACAAAGTTGCTAAATTCAAATTTAACTGCAAGGTGGCTCTATCAACACAGCTGGCCTGCGCCAAAGTGAAAAAAACACGTATCTGAAATGTATACTGATAATAAAAGGTATTTTTGGCACCTTTCAATTCACCTGTGGTGACTACAAAATTGCTGTATTCACATTTAACTGCAAAGCAGCTCTATCAACAAAACTGTACTGCGCCAAAGTGAAAAAACACGTATCTGAAATGTATTCGGATAAAAAAAGGTATTTTTGGCACCTTTCAATTCCCCTGTGGTGACTACAAAATTGCTGTATTCACATTTAACTGCAAAGTAGCTCTATCAACAAAGCTGTACTGCGCCAAAGTGAAAAAAAACACATATCTGAAATGTATTCGGATAATGAAAGGTATTTTTGGCACCTATCAACCTGTGATGACTATAAAATTGCTGGATTCAAATTTAAGTGCAAGTTGGATATATCAACAAAGCTGGAATGGGCAAAATTGAAAAAGAACACCTATCTGAAATGTATACTGATAATAAATGTGGAGTTTTGCACCTAACAAAGAGACTTGCAGTTACTAGAAAAGATGTGTATCCTTAATAAAAAGTTCAGGCTGCCCAATATCAGGAAATATTTCAATAGAAACTGTTAATAATAAAGCTATTGCTGTGCAATGTCTACACTAAGTCTTGGTGAACTATATCCAGTATTCTTTTAAAGAGCTTGTCTGTGTTCGCCCGCGTTTCCTCCCCCCCCCTCCCCCCGCTCCCTCCCCGTGACTTTACAGCGGTAGGTGCTCCTTTAAAATTCTCTAACTAACTACATAAAAGCTTCAAATCTCTGATCTAAGTTGTAAGGGTCACAGCTAACAGTAGAGCTTTCTCTGTGAAGAAATATAATAATTTCGCTGAGCTGTTTGGACAGAGGCAGAGCGAACGTCCTACTGCTCTGAGACGCTGACAGACACTGATTATGAACAGGAAGGGCTGTTCTATGTAAAACGAGGTCATGTGATTTTTCCAGCCAATCGCAACCATACACATCCCAGTCATGTCGTCGCACACACATCTCACCCTGCTCTATTCTGTAAGCTGATTTGCTGGCCGCCATAATGACAGGAAGCGCCGAAAATGGCGCGATATTAATAGATTATGCACAGATTTTAACCTAAATTATCGCGTGATCTAAATAATCCGATCAACGTAAATACCGTGCTGATTTCAACTTTGTCGATAATAATCGCTCAGCACTACCCATGGCTTCCCTTTTTCACCTCTGCAATTGAGGTTCTGAGAGGAACCTCATATTCAGATGTGAACCTAGCCTAAATTGGGTATCGCTGTAATCGCATTTCCCACAGAGTGAATCTAGCATGTCACTTGTACTAAATGGTGAGTGCTGTAAAAATTTAAAAAAATTACCAGCATTGCTATATTTTTTTTCATTATGCATCCCAAAAAAATGGATTAACACCTTAAGCAGAATGCCTGAAAGGTACTTAAAGGGGTTGTCTCGCTACAATGATTGGGTTTTAATTTAAAGATCTTTAAAAAACAAGCAGCTTTGCAATATATGTTCATTACAAATGTCCTATTGATTTTGCGTTATCCCTGGTAGTAGGAGTGCATCAGCTTCTCATATCACTATAGCCACCGACCTGTTGATTTTTATCTCACTGGCTGTCAGTGCTGGTGACTTATCAGCTTCTCAATACAGGTTGAAGCACATGCTTCTGTAGTGGAGGAAGGGGGAGGGCTCTGGCTTCTGTGTCTGTGAGGATTAACTCTGTGTGTGCCTGCTCCCTCCTGCTCTCTACACAGATTGAGGAGAGCAGAGGTGAGGCTGATCTGTGGTCAGTAGATGTGACAGCAGTGAAGTGTGTTACTATAATCACCATGTGTCTGTGGAGCTTTGACTATGCTAATAGAACAGATCAGAGGGGCATGTGAACGGTTCATATCCCTCCTTGCTCTGCTGTATTAGTGACACATTTTGATTATAGTAACTCACTTCACAGCTGCCCTGTGTCTGTTCTGACAGGGTTTGTTTGTTGTTGCTTGAGATGTCTGTGGAGATTTGTATGCTAAGCAGGGGGTATAGGAACACTTACATCCCCCCCCTGCTCTGCTATTAGCATACACAGCTTCATAGACCTCTGGCTCCACACTCATAGATCAGCCCTCTCCCTGCTGTCTCCTGACTCTGTGGAGAGGAGCAGCACAGTGCAGCTAATACAGCAGTGAGCAGCAGATCTAGGCAGGCACACACAGGGTTAACTCTGGCAGCAAACCCCCTCACCCTCGCCCTGCTGTATAGAAGTTACTGCAGTCTGAGGAGGAGAGCTGTCTGTTTGCTGATGGGAGAGGGAAAGGGGGAGGAGAAGAGGCAGACAAGAAGCACGCCCCTGGATTCAAAAATCCTATGCTGCCAGACACATTGAAGTAGGCTGAAAGCCTGTAGTGAGACAACTCCTTTAATGACCAGCACATTTTTAGCTTTTGTCTCCTTGTGTTTCAACAGTCGTAACTGTTTTATTTTTTCAATGTTGCATGAGGCTTCATTTTATTCTGGACAAGTTGTAGTTTTTGGGGGAATAGTTTAAGTGCCCTTTTAAATTATTGCAAAAATTTTTTTTTTTACACCATTCACATTTTACACTTAATAACTTGTTAGATTATTTCTACAGTTTATTATGGTCGTGTGGATACCTAATACGTGTAGTCTTTTTGTGTGTGTGTGTGTAATGTATGAACAATTATTTTTTATTAAATATTTATTTTTATTTTATTATTCATTTTATTTTTTCTACATTTTTTACTTTTTTTTTAAAATCCCAGGAAGGGATAACTGTTTTACTTTTTTTTTTTTACACTTTGTAATGTATGTATTAATGTAATGTATTACCATATTACTATATTAAATATGCTAATACATTACAATCTGTGTCAATTTGACTGTGTCACTGTGTGCTGTCCTGATCGCTGATTTGTTACACAGATAGCCCTGGGGCTACTCTGTCCCCAAGGCTTACTGTGCAGCCATTCCCCGGGCTGCAGCAATCAAAGGGTTAAGCGCCGGGGAGTGGGGAAACCTCAGAAGCTGCGGTAGCTGTCCTGGGAATAGGGCTGTGAAGTGCTGTTGTGGTGCCTCGAGCCGCAAACCCCGGTCTTTTGATGTCGCTGCAGACAAACGACCTTGCCCATCTGATGTCAAAAGTCAGCTGCCGGTCCTTAAGGGGATAAAGGGCAATCAAAAAGTCATGTGTTCCCCAAAATGGTTATAAAGAAAACGTCAACTCATCTGGCAAAAAACGTTCTTATTTAGCTCTGTATACAAAAAAAATTCAGAAAGTTATGGCTGTCAGACTGATGATATGGAAACACAATTTTTTTACAAAAGCATTTCTTTTATGTAAATGTAGTAAAACAAAAAACTATTTAAAACTGATATTGTTACAATTTTACCCATTCACATAGTAAAATTTTCATGTCACTTGTACCGCACGGCAAATGCTGTAAAAATAAGGGCCCAAAAACCAATGTAGCTGGTTTTTTTTTTAATTTTGTTTCTTTTATAATTTTTACAGGCCAATGCAAAAAAAAAAACTCATGGAACATCTCTGCGCCCAATATTGGTATTCACCACCGGATGAATTTGCGGTATTAAATCCAAAATGGGGAGACTTCACCTGTTTTGGCACTGTGGAGGCTTTTCAAATGCTACATGGCAACCACCAAAATCTGCGTTCCAAAAGCCAGATGGTGTTTCCTCTCTTGTACCCCCTGCCATGTGCTCAAACAGCAGTTTATACCCACATATAAGATATTGCTGTACTGAAAGAAAATGCACAACTAATCTTGGGGTGCTTTTTCAGGATTCCTAGTAAAAATAAACATTTTCAGCTACAACTGCTAATTAATGTGATTTTTCATTTTCACAGCTTAATGCTGAAAAATAGGTAAAACACCTATGGGGTCAATATACAGTCATGTCCAAAAGTTTTGAGAATGACACAAATATTATATTTTCACATGATCTGTTCCCCTCTGGTTTTTATGTGCGTTTGTCAGATGTTTTTTATCACATACAGAAATACAAGTGCAATCATATTATGATTAACAAAAGCTTTTATTGACAGTTAGAATGAGTTAATGCAGCAAGTCAATATTTGCAGTGTTGACCCTTCTTCTTCAGCACCTCTGCAATTCTCCCTGGCATGCTCTCAATCAACTTCTGGACCAAATCCTGACTGATAGCAGTCCATTCTTGCACAATCAATGCTTGCATTTTGTCACAATTTGTTGGTTTTTGTTTGTCCACCCGTCTCTTGATGATTGACCACAAGTTCTCAATGAGATTAAGATCTGGGGGAGATTCCGGGCCATGGACCCAAAATCTCTATGTTTTGTTCCCTGAGCCATTTAGTTATCACCTTTGCTTTATGGCAAGGTGCTCCATCATGCTGGAAAAGGCATTGTTGATCACCAAACTGCTCTTGGACGGTTGGGAGAAGTTGCTCTTGGAGGACATTCTAGGTACCATTCTTTATTCAAGGATGTGTTTTTAGGCAAGACTGTTAGAGAGCCGATTCCTTGGCTGAGAAGCAACCCCACACATGAATGGTTTCTGGATGCTTTACAGTTGGCATGGACAAGACTGGTGGCACCGCTCACCTTGCCTTCTCCGAACAAGCTGTTTTCCAGATGTTCCAAAAATTCGGAAAGGGGATTCATCAGAGAAAATGACTTTACCCCAGTCCTCAGCAGTCTACTCCCTGTACCTTTGGCAGAATATCAGTCTGTCCCTGATGTTTTTTCTGGAGAGAAGTGGCTTCTTAGCTGCCCTCCTTGACACCAGGCCTTGCTCCATGAGTCTCCGCCTCACAGTGCGTGCAGATGCACTCACACCTGCCTGCTGCCATTCCTGAGCAAGCTCTGCACTGCTGGTAGCCCGATTCCGAAGCTGAAACACAATTAAGAGATGGTCCCAGCGCTTGCTGGTCTTTCTTGGGCAACCTGGAGCCTTTTTGGCAACAATGGAACCACTCTCCTTGAATTCCTTGATGATGCGATAGCTTGTTGACTGAGGTGCAATCTTTCTAGCTGCGATACTCTTCCCTGTTAGGCCATTTTTGTGCAGTGCAATGATGACTGCACGTGTTTCTTTAGAGATAACCATGGTTAACAGAAGAGAAACAATGATGCCAAGCACCAGCCTCCTTTCAAAGTGTCCAGTGGTGTGATTCTTACTTAATCATGACAGATTGATCTCCAGCCCTGTCCTCATCAACACCCACACCTGTGTTAATGGAGCAATCACTGAAACGATGTTAGCTGGTCCTTTTAAGGCAGGCCTGCAATGAAGTTGAAATGTGTTTTGGGGGAAAAAGTTCATTTTCTAGGCAACTATTGACTTTTCAATTAATTGCTGTTAAGCTGATCATTCTTTATAACATTCTGGAGTATATGCAAATTGCTATTATAAAACCTGATGCAGTAGACTTTGTAAAAATTAACATTTGTATCATTCTCAAAACTTTTGGCCATGACTGTAGTCACTACACCCGTAGATACAGTATCTCACAGAAGTGAATACCAATGACACTTTGATACAATATAAAGTACTCAGTGTACGGCTTGTATAACAGTGTACATTTGCTGTGCCCTCAACACACAGCCTTCAATGTCTAAACTGCTGCCCAAAATTGTGCCCAAAGTGTTGTCCCATGATAAGATATAGTACAATAGTTCCAAAAATGTATGTACTTACTTTTGTAAGATACTGTATATTCCTTAAGTAGCATAGTTTCCAAAATGAGGCCTTATAAAAGTGTTTATAAAGTTTTTTT
>JAODAL010050407.1:0-27426 GCA_025379985.1 Phyllomedusa bahiana
CCTGAGTTGGTTTTGGGAATAAGGGGTAGGTTTCCTTTTTTGTGAGATTACCTTGTAGCCAGATAGTACCCTAAAATCCATGAGAATGGCATGTAAATTGGGCAGAGAAATATAGGGGGAGGTAAAGGATAACAAAATATCATAAGCAAATAAAGAAATTTTAAAAATTCTATCCCGAATATCAATCCTCTTGATGTTTGTATAAAGAGGGAGGGCCCAGCCAATTTTTCAATCTCAAAACAAAGCAAGGGGAAATTGGGCATCCCTGCCGGGTGCCATTCAAAATTTCAAAACCGAGGAAGGAACCTGAGGAAAACAATTGTAGCAATGGCTGGAAAAAGCCCCCTCATGCAGTAACCCAAATACTAAAACCTCAAGGCCAAACTAAATGACCAATCAAGGTGGTCATTCACCTTTTCATCGCCTAAGCGCAAAAAAGAGCAATATGATCTTGACAATTGACCACCTTAAGGAGATCAATAGCGCGTTTGGTTTTTATCGCCCGGGGTGGCATAAAAAAAACCAGCCTGATCCTTATGGATCACAGCCAGCCGGTTCGCTAAAATTATCGGGGATACGTTCTAAAACAATTTGGTCAAGAGGGTTTTTTTTCCGGGTTTAGAGATGGGTAAAAAATGAATGCAACGTATTATTGGGTATCTGAGCCCCATTCTAAAATGAGTTATATACCACCAAGTTTCGCTAATTAAGGATAAATTTCTGGGCCCGGGCCCCCTGTGGGAAGTTTTGGGGTACTCCCAATTTTTTCCTTTTTATTGGCTCTTTAAAGGGGAGGACAATTTTCGGGAATAAGGATGGCAAGAAGTCAGAAATTGATCCAGAAGCATCGTCTTCTCAGACTGAGTTCCAAGAATAGTATTCGGGAGAGAATAAAGGAAGAAAAATACTCTCCAAATTTAGCAATAAGGTTGGGGGACATATACAATTTTTTTGTGGAATCCCAAGTGCTGGTGTTTGAGACCCTTTTAATCGCAGTTGATTATTTTTCTATCATAATATCTCTGCTTAGTTTATAACAATAATTTCTCAGAATGATTTAGGACAATAGTTTTCAGTTCCCCTCAAATATTGACAATGGATCACAAGGTTGTCTTAGAAGGATGTACTGAAAGTCTAATCTCTAATATCTTAAGTTTGGCTATAAGCTCCAAGTGATGTGAGTTAAAGTCTCTCTTAATACATGAACCCATGGAAAAAACATGTCCCCAAATTCCCAAATTAGGGTTCCCAAAGCTTCGACAAGGTAGACGCAGTACCTTCATTTTCTGAGAAATAATCTATGATGTGTTGTTTTATTTTATCCCGATATTGTGGTTTTTGCTCTCATTCAATCGTCAGTGAAACCTACGAGTGGAGGCATGGTCTTCAGGAAGGCTTAAAGATATCGGAGCATGATCCATATGTAAGGCCAATGCCCAAAATTTTCCCAATGACCACATGGGGATACGCCAAAAAAATAATCTACCCGCGATTGTAAATTTGGTCGCGAATAATAAGTTATTTTTTTCAGTGGATGTCATACGCTAAAGGTTAAACAAAGAGAACTGTTGTATAATCTTATGAAATCCCCGGGACAGTGTATATTGGGGCAAAGGGAATTTTTGGGGAATAAATATAAATCATCCATTGTATGGGAAAAAAATTTTTAAATTTCCCCCCCTATAGAGCAAAATGGTAAAGGCCCTTATCACGGGAAATTAAATATTCATAAACCTTATTCTAACACAAGTCACTGAATCTACAAAAGGGTTAAAACATAACTTTTAATTACAATAAATACTTAAAAATTCTCTACATTAGAGAATGTTATCACAATATATCCTATAATAATCAACACTAGTTCTGAAAACTACATAACTTCTTATTAGGGCATATAATAAACAAATACAATGATAGAGTAAATAGATAAATAATACTACCTTCTTTATGGAATTCCAGATCCTTATATTGGAAAAAAGGGGGGCAAGTATACACAGATGCCAGATTCCAAACACATAATAGGCACAGTGAGAATCCCTAAACAGCCCCTCCTACACAACAGAGGGGATTCCCCCAAAAGGGGCCTGCCCCCCAAAGCAGACAAAACCTTTTATTGAACCCTTCCCGCCCAAATTTTTCTAAAAACTCTCGACGGGTTTCCCTGTATAAAGACGGTTCATCAAGGGATCCAAATAGATATATTTGTGAAAAGTAACAAAAAGATGCGCACAAGAAATATAAACGGGGATAAAATTTAATACTAAGGCTGGGGATCAATTATGGGACCCCCACCAGTCTAAAAGCCACACTAAATGCAAGGTTTAAATAACCGCCCCAAACTTATCTTTGCGATCATTTGAAATTTCCCGGGCCCCATTAAAAAACCGGGAAGATGTAATTTTTTTAATAAAAACCCGGCCGGGGCGCATTTACCGGGGGAAACGCATAAAACTTCCACCATCCCCAAACACATGCGCAAAAAGCCTTCAAGGGGAACCCACAAATGCGCCCCAAACCATATCGGGACTTTAAATTATATTCAATGATCCCCTTTTAATGAAAACAAAACAACCTGTTTTGGGTAACAAATTTTATTATTAACAAACAAAGGAAAATAACGGGCTTAATTATAAGTCCTAATTAAATCTATTAATACCTTAAATGACATATTCTCAATAGAAACAATAACCAAAAAATTTAAAAAAAAAGGGATCAAAAAAAGGGAAAAAAAACCCCTTTCCCCCCTTCACTTTTGACTTGCACAAAATTCCCCATCCAAAAACCCGGGAGGGAATTTTTTTGTGCAAACAAAAATTTTTTTGCGGGGGGAAAACCGGGTGCAGTGGGGACTGCTGCACAGGTTTTCTATAGAGCCCCATTGAGCTCATTTTTGGCAAAACTGCAAACCGCCTGAAAAACCGGCCCAAAAACCTGTGCCGTGGGGACATGCCCTTAGAGACTATTGAATGTAATCATAGATGACAGCTCTATAGAACTGCTTAAGAATATTGAGTTGTATTTGTCTGGTAGCAGTTTTCTGACTATTAATTCCAATTTGTTTTAGCTGCCATGAAGCACACACTAACCCTGTTGTGCAATCTATACATACAATACAGGAAAGAAATGTATTTTTTTTTAAATACAAATGAATATCTGAAACATTTAAGAATAAAAAACACATGATTTATCTTTAACACATCTGTACCTAATTAAGCTTAATTAAATAAAATACATGAAACATTCCCCTTAAACCTGGTGTTTTATGTTTAGTTCATTAATTACATTTAAACATTCACAAGTGATTTATAAGCTACAGAGGAATTTGGGTCAGATATAGTGATGGTCCTTCCAAAAGTGGGGCACTTGGAAGGTATGTTATAAGACACTAGAAATGTTATCATGTAGGTAAAATAAACAGTACCTCAACCATTATCTCTAAGGTCATTGTATGTTGCAAAAAAGGCTTATAGAATGTTACATCATGGGTGTGTCTCATAATAAGTCTTTATGAGGCTACGCATTTAAAATAAAAGACAAATAACATGTTTTATGACTGTATTTTAATTTGGTGTAACGAAACTAGATCAGAACTGTGGAGTGGACATATTTTAGTCCATCTGTTTTGATCCTGTAAGGTTTTGTACATTTAAATGTAATTGAAATGGCATAAGCTTGACTCCTGCCAAACTATGTATTTAAATTAATTGTTATATAATGGAGCCTTGATTTTTTTTCTCACTTTCAAATGCCAACAAAAACAAATATTGATATTCAATCATAACGAACATAAGTTATGACAAGCCTGACAGCACAGACCATCACAGTTATAGAAAATCGAGGTAAGTTGCATTTCCTCTGCAGTTTTAACAGCCCTACATTTAATTTTTAAATATATTCAGTCTTAATTGCTCAATTGGAAGGGTTACAATGTCTTTTATATGTATGCAAACATATTTTAGCACTGAAGGTTGTCTTTTCTTGCCTCTGGCCTCTGTCAAGGAGGCTTGCTAACTATGTCCCGTGAGAGAAGAGGCATGCCATGACTATGTCTGCAGAATGGTATACTGGGATTCCCTTCAGTCACAAATGCTACCTGCTCCATATCCACTGCAGATCATTCCGTTCCCATTTCACTTAATTCAAAAGAAGTAAGATATGAGTCAAATAAAAAGCTATAGAGAAAAACGGGTCTGAGGGAGATTGTTATCACGGAAGCAGCAAATGCTTATGAAATATTTTTGAATGGTCTTTACACAATTTTTTATTGATAGACAGACAAAATATAAGAAAAAGATAAATATGTAGATAGGTAAATATCCTTTCAGCCCCCTCATTGCTATGTTCCTAGATAGATAGAGTATAGCTGAGACACTATAGCCCTGATAAATATGTAGGTATGGAAAAGTTTCCCATCTGAATTAAGGCCATTTTGCTGTTGATTTTCATATATACTAGAGACAGCAGTAATGCACTATGAAATAATCCATATAGTCAGTGTTTATCTGCCTATTGGCATCTGGAGAATGCTACTGGCTCCTTCATGTTTTTCATAGTGTTACAGCCATTGCAGTGTGCACCTGTGCCATTTGTTTCACATTGTGTGCTGACCATTTTGTCCTCTTTAGATAGATAAAAACCAGAAGGGGTATTGAATGGGGCATCAGGCCATAATTTAGGCCACAATAGGAGTGTCATGTCACCAAACCATTTAGTTAGATCCCCAAGACGTAGGGTTATAGTTATGGGTAATTTTATGGTAAGGAATAGTGATCTGATCAGAGACAAATGTTGGGTTTTGGACATCCCGAACCTGAATTTTTTCAAAGGTCAAACATGTATCGAACCAAAAAGGGCCCTATTTTAGCATTACTATATGTAATGTACTATACATAAATTGACTTGGTCACAGATAATATGCTTTTATTATAAACAGGTAACCCAGTACTATGCACCTTAAGAATAGAGATGATAAGGGATGTTAATCTGAGTACAATATAAAAATGAGTAGAGTATATATGTAATAAAATACTTTGGGGAATTGTATGTACATTTTCAGAACATAAAATGTATCATTAGAAAATTATATTTTTTTAAATAAACGTTTTGAGTTTTTTTGCAATTATTCCTGAAATATTCCATGTTCAGATCAGCCACCAGAGCACAAACAATAAGTTGAAATTTCTGTCATTTAACTGTCTGAAGGTGTCTGCAGAGTGTTGCTGGTTTGTTTCTGTGTGTTTGCATTGTTTTACAGCCATAACAGCATGCACCTGTGCCATTTATTTCACATTTCTTGAAGGTGATGACTATGTTTGTCTTTTTTAGACATAGATAGACAGACAGACAGACAGACAGACAGATATATTGATAGATAGAAAGATAGACAGACATATAGAGTGATAGATATGTAGATACATAAAAATAACTAATAATTAACAATTTAATAAATCCATATATTCATTTCTAATAAGGTTACCTTACACTGTCTATATACCATTTTAAAGAACTAAATTACAAGTCTTAGCTACTTGCAAAATTTATGATCATATATAGAGATGGGCGAATTGATTCTAACGAAGTGGACTTCGTTTAGAATTTCAGGAAAACTTGGGTTCTGAAACGAAGTCGAAGTTTGGGGGTACTTCGGTGAACGAAGTGTGCTTTTCATTGATAAAAGGGCTGCGAGCACATGGCGTTACATGGGCAAAGAACTCGGGGGGAAGAAGGGCATAGCCTGAATGACATTTGCAGAGAGAAGCCAAATTTCAGAGACCGGTGGGATTCTGTGACTCACCCGCATTATATAATTTCCGGGCGCGACGCTGGGAGCTCACACTCCTCTCACTGTACTGATCAGGGAAGGTGGCTGCTGCGGCTGATAGCTCTTACTTGAAGAACTGATTTTTATAAAAGCGTTTTTTTTGTGGGGTGTCTCAGCTTTTTCTCAGAGACTGCTTCTCTTAACTTCTATTTCTAAATTTTTTTGGGTATTGGATCTAAAGTCCATGTGGGTCCCTGCAGCTGCATATACATTTAAATCCTATTCTGCTCACAGCACATTGAATGCCCAAGGGGATCTAACCAGTTCCTGTTGTATTCATTTAAAAAAAACAGCGTTTTTACAATACAAAATACCACTTCATTTTGGCTGCTCAATTCTTTGGCGCAATTTACATCCAAGTGGTTAATTAAGCTGTTTTTCAGCTCGGGTTACTCCAAGAAACCATCATTTTCACCGCCAAAATATATACATTTTTCCTGTAGCCTAATTCACAACCCAAAGGTTAATTACAATTTTATCTCTTGTTGTGTAGCGTAAAAAACACGCATTGTAACTTTGCTACAAAGCTAGTACTTTGTGGTGGCTAAATTTCTTTGGCGCAATTTTTACATCCAAGGTTAACTAAGTATTTTTCTGCAGTTGCACTCAGTAAAAGAAACTTTCTTTTTCCAACCGCCACAGAACAAACTCAGTAGCATAATTCATATCCGAAGGTTAATTAAGCCTTTACATTCAGTAAAATACACAGAGTTTTTAAAAGGCACATACAAGTCAATATTTCCTGCCATTTGTGGAGCGCAATTTATATCCAAGGCACCCAACTTTTTTACTGGGTTCATTTGGAGTCAAATACAGGGTGTATATTTATCATATACAGAATCTTCATCAAACAGTGTCTGTACATTTTAGAACAAACAGTATGTCAGACAGAGAGGTGGCGGGCTCTGCACCTGCGAGTGGCAGTGGCACAAACATTCCTGGAACAGCCCAGGTCGCAGCACAGCAAGGGGACGCGCAGCAGGGGTCACTCGGTGAGGCCAGAACTGCCGCTGTCATCTAGCCCGTGTTTTTGTTCAGCAACCCAAGGTTCTTGATTGGTTGACTATTCATCCACTTCCTCCCAGATGATATCTGACAACCCCAGCCAAGAGTCGGTGGGAACGTCAGACACAGCCCTTAGTTGGCATGGCCCGGAGCGGTCAGCGACCCTTACCCTTGTCCTCAACCCGCCTCTGTCCCACCCGGGTTTCCCCTCAGCCAGAGATCTACTATGTGGTCTGGCTCAGCGCCACTATATAGCGAGGATGAACAATTTGAGGAGGGCAGTCAGCAGCTACTTGGCAGCGAAAAAAATGGGGCCAATATCCCCTGCTTCTTGCAGTAGGCGGAAAAGTATAGATTTGAAGTGGCATGGGAGGTCATGTTGTGAGGGTCAGCCTCTGCATACCAAGACCAGTGATGAGGACAGCAGTGACGATAAAACACAAATAGATGATGATGTACCGACCGCACTCGGGAGTCCGGGTGAGGCAAGAGCTTCATCATCGTCAGGAGAAAAAGGGCGTCAGCTTGCGCGTCAGGCAGCGGCGCAGCCAGCAAGTGGTCGTGTGGCCGTGAGTCAGCAGCATAGCAGCAGTGTGAGATCGGGACCCAGCGGCCAAACGGGTAAAAAAACCCCGCTTTGCAGGTCCAAGAAAGTAGCGGCACAGGGGCTCAGCGAGGCAGCGGCGGCAGTAGTCACTCAGTGCGGAGCTTTTGGCTTTAAAATACGATACTCGGGGGTGTGGCAATTCTTTGCTAAGACATCGAGGGAGCCAATATGGGTATATGTAGAATCTGTATGCAGAAAGTGAAGCGTGGCCAGGGAGCTAACGTTGGCACCAACGGCCCTGCGTAAACACATGCAGCGTCACCATCCGGTGGCCTGAGAGAAACGTGATTCAGATGTGGTGGTCCATCCTGCCGCCACAGCAACAGCACAGCGCCCAGGGGACACGCATGCCATTGCAGCCATCAAGGCTCCACCCCCTCTAGAAGGGAGCTGTTTCTCTTTGACATCATCTCCCGTCCAGTGCTCCTGCTCCTCGCTACTCATGGCGCCAGCAGTCGTTTAAAGCAGGCGATTGCAAAGAGAAAACAATGCGTCCAACCATCGTAATGTGCAGAAGCTGACTGTACTCCTGTCCAAGTTGTTGGTGCTGCAGTCCCCCCCTTTTCCAAATGGGGGAAACTCTGCACCGTTCAAAAGAACTAATGGCTTGTGCCGAGCCGAGATGGAGAATTCCAACCGTAATTTTATTTTCCAAAAAGGCAGTACCAGCACTTCAAAAAATATGTAAACAGAAGGTGGGCCAGTCCTTGAGCTTATCGGTATGTTCCAAGTGCACGGCAGCGTGGACGTCTGGAGCTGTAACTACGGTCAGGGCCATACATGCCTTTAGGCCCACTGGGTGAAAGTGCTTCTGACCCAGGCACACCAACAACTTGGACAGGAGACGCTGCTTTCTCCTCCACGTTGTCAAACTACGGCTCCTGCGCCAATGTCTGCCTCCTCCTCCTCCCCCAAACCACCACCATCTCAGCCTCCACAAGTACTGCTCCATCATACCACATGTGTAGGGCACAGCAGTGTCACGCAGTTCTACACCTGGCTTGCCTTGTTGAACGAAGTCACACAGGGGAGGAACTGCCTCCGCGTCATGCAGCAAAGAAATCGATGTGTGGCTTTCTCCGCGCCAACTGCAAATCGGAACCATTGTGACGGACAATGGGAACATGGTGTCCGTTTCTGCACCCCAGGAGGGATGGGGCCATGCCCCTGCATTTGGCGCACGTGTTCAATCTGGTTGTGAAAAGGTTCCTGAAGTCTTCCACCGATCTTCAGAAGATTCTGAAAATGGGCCCGGAAACTGTTTCATGCACTTCATCCATTCCTACAAAAGCCAGGAATGCCCTCCTCGAGTTGCAAGCAGCAGAAAAGGCCTCCCCCCAACACACTCTGATAGCGATGTTTCCACCCGTTGGAATTCCAGCCTGCACATGTTGGACCGACTTTTGAACAGAGAAAGGCCATAACGATTTTTTGATGATCCAGGCGGACAGGAGTACTCCCCGTGTAACTTTGGATGTCAAACCAGTGGCAGCTCATGCTTGACACCTGCCATTTTTGAGGCCATTCGAGAAGCACTTATTTGTCATCGCCAGGACTACGGGATGAATAACGTCATTCCACTGCTTCATGTCCTCCAACAGATTGCTGAAAAATCTGTCTGGGGAGGGGACTGGAACGTGGCGACTACATCCCGCGGCCACATGAAGTCCGGTGGGACTGAAATGGAGGAGGAGGACATTGGAGCAGAAGCATTGTCTGGTGAAATTATGGGATTTTCTACCCAGGTGACAAGAGAGGAGGAGCAGCGGAGGAGGTAGATGGAGATGGGGGAAGACGAGGCAGATGACCCGCAACACCGTGGCAGTATACAGTGGAGATGGAGGGAGGGAGCCCCTGGAGTCACTTGTGCAGATGGCCCGCAGCATGCTGATTTGCCTGGCTATGACAGCCGAATAGTCAGCATCCGGGAGAGGGATGACTTCTGGCTCTCCACCCTATTGGACCCTCGCTACCGGGCCAAAAAGGAGGCCTTTTTCCCAGCATTGAGAGGGAGGACAAACTCAAATACTATAGGAAATCCTCCGTAGTCAATTGGCCGCTGCCTATGTCGGCATCGGGCCCTCCTCTGACAGGACTGACCGGGAGGTTCTTCAGGGGCACGTACTACTTGCCGCGCTGCCGGGGAAGGTGGGGGGGTCGGAGCAGTACCACTCCATCAGCAGCAACCTAAGTTTTGGAGTCACTGATGAGCAGCTTCCTTCCACCCCCTATGAGGAGAACAGTCGCCAGGCAGCAGCAGCAGGACCTGGAGCAGACCCAGAACCAACAGGTGGGGGCCTACTTGGAAAGCAAATCTGCCACCCCAGTTAGAAGATCCCTGGACTACTGGGGAGCCAAACTGGATGTGTGCCGCAACTTTGCCGAGTTTGCACTGGAAAACTGTCCTGCCTGGCCAGTAGTGGTGGGATCAAGAGGGTGTTCAGTGCGGGGGGGCCATCGTTACCCCAAGGGAACCCACTTGTCCACGGGAAATGTGGAACGACTGACCTTTGTCAAGATGATATCACGCGTGGATCGGCCAGGATTTCCACACACCAATGCCTTAGGCGTCAGACTACATCAGCCATGACGCCTCACCCAAACTGTGAGAAATAGTCTGGGTTCCAACTACCTGCCTCAGCCACTATTCTGATGCCAACACCCGCCTGATTGCCACACATCTGCTGACAGTTTCTCCATCTGCCATCAACCATCTTTACCAGGGGCTGGTAAATTTCCACCCGCCTCCACACTCTGTCATTGTGCCACTGTCTGACCTCATGCTGCTGCTGTGGCTGCTGCTGTGACCTCCCACTGTGTCATTGTGCCACCTCTGACATCATGCGGTTGCTCCTGCCGCCGTCACGTCCACTCTCTGTCATTGTGCCACTCTGTGGCCTACTCCAGTTTTTTTCCACCTCCAAATTTTGGGTTGTGCCACTTTCTGACCTCATGCTGCTGCTGTGGCTGCTGCCGTGACCTACACACTGTGTCATTGTGCCACTGTCTGACCTCATGCTGCTGCTGTGGGTGCTGCTTGATCTACACACTCTGTCATTGTGCCCCTCAGTGGGCCTACTACTGTTTTGCCACCTCCAGAATGTCATTGTGCCACTGTCTGACCTCATGCTGCTGCTGCCGTGAACCCACACACTGTGTCAATTGGCCACTGTCTGACCTCATTGCTGCTGCTGTGGGTGCTGCCGTGACCTACACACTGTGTCATTGTCCACTCTGTGGCCTACTCCTGTTTTTTTCCACCTCCAGAATGTCATTGTGTCACTGTCTGACCTCATTCTGCTGCGCCGTGGGGCCTGCACACTGTGTCATTGTGCCACTGTCTGACCTCATGCTGCTGCTGTGGCTGCTGCCGTGACCTACACACTCTGTCATTGGCCACTCTGTGGCCTATTCCTGTTTTTGCCACCTCCAGAAATTCCCTTGTGCCACTGTCTGACCTCATGCTGCTGCTGTGGCTGCTGCCGTGACCTACACACTGTCATTGTGCCACTGTCTGATTTTCATGCTGCTGCTGTGGGTGATGCCGTGACCTACACACTCTGTCATTGTGCCACTGTCGACCTCATGCTGCTGCTGTGGCTGCTGCCATGACCTACACACTGTGTCATTGTGCCACTGTCTGACCTCATTCTGCTGCTGTGGCGCTGCCGGGGGACCTCCACACGTGTCATTGCCCCACTCTGTGGGCCTACTCCTGTTTTTGCCACCTCCAGAATGTCATTGTGCCACTGTCGAACCTCATGCTGCTGCTGTGGGTGCTGCCGTGACCTAAACACTGTGTCATTGTGCCACTGTCGACCTCAAAGCTGCTTCGGGCTGCTGCCGTGACCTACACACTGTCATTGTGCTACTGTCTGACCTCATGCTGCTGCTGTGGCTGCTGCCGTGACCTACACACTCTGTCATTGTGCCACTCTGTAGCCTATTCCTTTTTTGCCACCTCCAAAATGTCATTGTGCCCCTGTCCCGACCTCATGCTGCTGCCGCCGTCACCTCCACTCTCTGTCATTGTGCCACTCTGTGGCCTAGTCTAGTTTTGCCACCTCCAGAATGTGATTGTGCCACTTTCTGACCGCATGCTGCTGCTGTGGTTGCTGCCGTGACCTCCACACTGTGTCATTGTGCCACTCTGTGGCCTACTCCTGTTTTTGCCACCTCCAGAATATCATTGTGCCACTGTCTGACCTCATGCTGCTGTGGCTGCCGCCGTCACCTCCACACTCTGTCACTGGGTGTTGCCACCCGAAGCCCTCACTTGTTTTTTTCCAGCTGTCGCTGCCATACTTTATCAGGCTACATTTCCCCTTCAGTTTTTTGGGCAGTTTTGGGCCCTCTTAAGTGCCCAGGGGAAATTTATAGTGAAGCGATTCTAAGAGCGGCGGCAGTCATCTGCGTGTCATACTAAAACACAACATTGTATGAAGACCAAATCAAGCTCCCTCTGCATATTTAAGCATGGCACAACGTTCTACAGCCCCCTGCAGGCTCTGTGCAGCTTGGAAATAGCTGTTTTTTAAAGTGATTCGTCCCGAAGTAATTCGGTACGACGTTATTTTTTGCCGAGAAATCCGGCGAAGTGAACGAACCGACTTTCGGGAAATTCGCCCATCTCTAATCATATATGCTACTTAGAGACACTGGGTAACGACCATACACAAACTCTTGATTTCTTGAGTCAATGATAAGACCTTAGCCCCTTAAGATGAACGCCTGAAAATAACTTAATGACCAGCACATTTCTTTTTAGTTTTTGCCTTTTTGTGTTTCAACAGTCGTAACTTTTTTATTTTTTCAATGATACAGTTGTATGAGGCTTCTTTTTATTAAAGACAGGTTGTACTTTTGGGATAATGGTTTTAGTTTTTTTTTTTTTTTTAAATTTTGTTTTAGGCCATTCACATTTCACACTTACTAACTTGGGAGGGTAATTCTACAGGTTATTACAGTCATGTAACAATATGTGTAATTTTTTTTGTGTTATGTATGCACAATTATTATTATTATGAATAATAATAATATTATGAATAATTAAATGTTTATTTTTATGCTATTATTTATTTAATTTTTCTACAATTTTTATGTTTTTAACTTTTTTTTTAACTTCCATTAAGGGATAACTGTTTTACATTTTTTTTTTACACTTATTAATGTATTAGCATACTCATATATGCTAATACATTATAATCTGTGTCAGTTTGACACAGGCAACAATCAGGACAGCACACAGTCTACCCTGATCACTGTTTTCTTACACAGACAGCCCTGGGCTACTCTAGGTCCCCAGGGCTGACTGTGGAGCCGTTCCCTAGGCCCTGTCGGGTCACCCGGAGTCCTGAACACCTGACAGAGCATGGGAAAGCCCTTTGATTACGTTGCGGTTACGGACTGCGGCAATCAAAGAGTTAAGCCCTGATGTCTGCAGGAACATCAAAAGACGTCGCTGCAGACGAACGACCTGCACCACCTGACATCAAAAGTGATTAAATGTTTTTTCCTATTTGTCTGTGTCACAGAGCCTGCTCTTCACAGCCAGCTTCAGGCTCCTATTTCCTGTTAAGACTGGGGGTGCTTCTATGGCATTAACTGACATTTCAGTTCTGCTATTACCAGCCTGTTAGAAGAACAATGGTGATGGAGAGATTTTTACAGCAGGGCACAAAGCTAATGAGCACAAACGAGTTTAAAGGGTTTTCTCACTAGAAGGATTAACTTTTAATATGTACAGTAGAGAAAAACTGTTACCAAATACATTGTTTTGTTTCATAGTTTCATAGATATTATGGGGTGAAAAAAAAAACATGTTTATTAAGTTGAACCAGGGGTGGGGAAAGATGTGGGTGAAGGGAGGGGGATAGGGAATTTTTTAAATGTAGTTTTCCCTCCTGATGAAGATTTGAATCCCATAAGGCTAGAAGCAATCTGCCCTAAGGAAAATTTCATTCCTGATCCCAAAGTTGTCATCAGACTATATTCAGGTATTTTATATGCCTATATAAGTAATACTATTATTTAATAGTACAGTAAGTGGTTAACTTAGCCTTTCTTGAAACCCTGAACTGTTCCTGCTGTGACCAGCTCCTCAGGCAGGCCATGCCACAGATTTATAGTTCTCATGGTAAAGAAGGCTTTTCTCTTCTGAAGATTAAATCCTTTTTTCTCCAGACAAAAGAAATGTCCCCCTGACTTCTGAGGGGATTTTACATTAAATAGCTCTTCACCATGCTTTTTGTAGGGAGCATTTATATACTTATATAAATTAATCATGTCTCCCTGGAGCCGTCTTTTCTCAAGACTAAATAAATTTAATTATTTTAAACTTTCCTCATAATTAAGATGTTCCATTCCCTTTATTAGCTTGGTTGCTCGCCTTTACACTTTCTTTTTACATCCTTTCTATAATTTGGAACTAGGAACTAAATAGTATATTCCAAATGAGGCCACACCAATGCTTTATATATTGGTAATATTACATCCCTGTCCCTCAAGTCCAAGCCTCTTTCAAGAGGCAACTGATTGACTTTGCATGCTTTTCTGTAGTCTATGATCTACAAGTAATCCCAGATCCTTCTAAACAAGCAATTCTCCCAGTTTTTTATCCCCCCCAGGACATATGATGCCTGTAGATTATTAGTACCCAGATGCAGAACTTTACATTTATTCACATTGAACCTCATTTGCCAAGTGGATGCCCAAACACTCAGTGTGTTCAGGTCTGCTTGCACTTTACAAAAATCTTCCATAGTTTACACTACACTATACAGCTTGGTATCATCTGCAAAAACAGTGCTATTAGTACCCTCCCCTGTATTATTAAGAAATACATTGAATAAAAGAGGACCCGGTACTGAGCCTTGGGGTCACCATTTATAACCAGGGACCATTCAGAGCAATCATTTACCACTTCTCTTTGATTACGATCTGATAACCAGTTTTCAATCCAATTACATACTGTTATTTCTAACCCTATTGACTTTAATTCAATCAATAGGAGCATGTGAGGGACAGTATAAAAAGCCTTTGCAAAGATCTTAAAAACACTAATACCTCAGCTGCCCGGCTATCCAGACCTTTAATCACCTCTTTATAAAGTCAGATCAGGTTGGTCTTACTAATTCTGTCCTTAGTAAAACCATGCTGACAATCACTTATAGTACGATATTCAGCCACATGGTCCTGTCTATAGTAACTTATGAGCACCTCTCAAAAACAGTGTTTCCCCACACAATATCACTTACTGTCTATAAATTACTTGGGCAAGATCTAGATCCCATTTTGAGAGTGGGAACCACATTGCTTCACCAATCTCTGCACTCCAACCATAACTGAGAATCTCTAAAGATCATTAGCAGGGCACAGAAATAACTGAGCTAAGCTCTTTAAGAACCTTTGGGTATAAACAATGTGGGCCTGGAGCCTTGTTCACATTCAATGTATTTAACTTGGCTTGGACCATTTCTGTACTCAGCCAATTAATTACATCAGATTATGTATTAACAGTACTGTCACTACCAAAATCCACTCTAGGCCTGCCACCATCCAGCAGTGAACCCCCCCCCCCCCCCCTATCAGTTGCCTTTTTAAGGACCTGAAAACCTAATTTAGTTAGCTCTGCCTTCTCCCTGATCCCCAGTGACTCACTCCCACTACTGTTAGTTAAGGATCCTACTGCCTGACTTAGGTTTTTTTGGCATTTTATATGTTTACATAATTCTTTGTTTGTCTTGCTGGCCTACGCCGCTGGCCTTTCATTTCATATTTTCGCTGATTTGATCACCTTTGTACAGATTGTATTAAGCTCTATGTACTTTTCAAAGCTTCAAACTGATCCTTCTGACTTATATTGTCTAAATGCCCTTTTTTTAATATTTTTTGCCCTTTTAATAGAAGATAGAAGCCAAGTTGGATTTCATTTTAATCGCATATACTTATCTACAGGAATACGTTTCACTATATATGTCCACAAAGTATATTTAAAGCTCTCCCATTTGGCTTCTACATCATTATTTGGTAATAGCTGGTCCCAGTCTATGTCCTGTAGTGTGGCTCTCAATAAGGAGAAATTGGCCTTTTTAAAATTAAGTGTTTTTGCTCTCCTGCTCTGTGTTTGTTTGTTCCCGTTTAGAATAAAACAAATTATATTGCGGTTGCTGTTACCGAGATTTTCAGAAACAGTGACCGCTCCAACAAGTGCTGCTTTGTTAGAAATGACAAGATCCAACACAGCAATTCACTTCTGTGGGATCTTCCACAATCTGGCACATTAATTATCCTTAAATGTTGAAGAACTTCTTTCTTTGTGCAGCTGAACAGAACTGTGACCCAGTCAATAGCTGGGTAAAGAAGTCACCATTAATCACCACTGTACTCCTTTGGCAGAGCCGCTCCATTTGCGTATGCAGCCATCCCTCTATCTCCTTAGTGATGTTGGGGGGGGGGGTCCTCTGAAAGATCACACAAAAATAACACACAATACACACACACTAACTTCCTGTTTGCCCTGTCCTTCCTAAATAGAGAAACACCCTGAAGGTTAAAAACCCAATCACACAAGTCCAGCCATTCTCACAACACCAACGGCTCATCAGTCTGTTCCTTTATGAACTAGCGACCTCAATCTCCCCTATTTTGCTTGCTAGACTTCTGACGTTTGTGAACAGATACTTTAGATTCCCTTCCAGTTTTATACATACAGTAGATGGAATGATCTTATCCTACCTGCATTAACATCCCCGACGTCTAGTTGGGCTGTTCTCCCAGTAGCAAGAAAGAGCCGTATCCACCACGGAGACCGATGCCCTTGCATTATCACACACCATGGCAAGATTGCTTGGAAGCTCAGCAACAGAAGGGCCCTTCCATAATATGGTACCCCTAGAATTCACCCTAGCTTCACTAACCCAGCTACAAGACTCATCATGCTGATTTATTTCTCCAGTCCCTATATTTAACCCACAAAGTGTTTGGTCAGTGAGAAGCAAACTCCTCATAATTATCAGTCACCCTCAGTGTTGCATTCTGCTTCTCCAGATCTCTAATAGAAATTTTTAGATTAGCAACATGTATTACCACTACATACCTAGATTGATAACTTATGCATAACTGTGCACTATCGCCAGTGGAAATCGCCTGATAAAAGCGGCTTCCGCTTTTAATGACAGACAAGTCACTACATGCGTGTATAAACA
Organism: Phyllomedusa bahiana; assembly: GCA_025379985.1. Classification (NCBI taxonomy): domain Eukaryota; kingdom Metazoa; phylum Chordata; class Amphibia; order Anura; family Hylidae; genus Phyllomedusa; species Phyllomedusa bahiana. The sequence continues at coordinate 16,640 of JAODAL010050407.1, forward strand.
CCTTTTTAGATCCCACGTATCACCAAGTGCTGCCAGTTATAATGACATAATTCCCGCAGCACCTCAGTACGCTGGCACCCAAGAAAAGAGGAATACTAGAAGCACTATTGTCTCCCGTGCATCCCTTTTATGTCCTTAATTGCCCCAAAGATGTATGGTAAACCATTACCCAATGTTTTACGACGTAAACAATAATACTGCAAGCTCGGCTTCATTCCTTGAGCACATTGCCTATTTTCTTGCTCATGGTTTTACCCTCGTTCCGATATCCAACTGCACATGGCAGAAGTAGAATCCCTCACTTCCGTTAACATCGCCGAAAGTGACACCGCGCATCGAAGCTGAAGGCCGGCCCGAACCACTGGACGCCTGGCGTCCAGCAACAAGTCACTGCTCATGTCCGAATGGCATTCATGGGATTGTTGGATATCTGTAAAGGAAGATGCGCTATGCACCTAGCCATATATATCATTAAATTCACAGTGGTCCACGCCACAGCCGATGTACTTACTGTCCAACACCAACATCATCTACCATAATATAAAATAATAAAAGACTAATGGCGGGGCAGTAATATAATTGGACGTTTCCCTGGCAAATATTATATAGCAAACACGTGCAAATTAACATGCTTAAAAATAGGGGCCAAAAAAATAACGTTCGGAGGTAACAAATTCATTGTCCTCACTGCTTGGATTAATCAAGCTGTAATAATCATGAATATAATGAAAAAAATTGAAAAATATTGAAAATATGAAACACTGATACATATTCATTGGTCAACTAAAAAGAATCATAGTGGGCCTCTATGAGAGTGCAAACGAGGGCAAACAATGCTGACAGGTCCCAAAAGTAAGAAGCCTAATTCGGAATAAAACAGCCCAAATTGCAAAGTCTCATTTAGCCCTTTTGTTGACAGAGTCCATACGTAAATCATTGGGCCTCCTTACACAGTATTCGTCTATCCCATCACCTCCCTCTCTGGGGCGGTCTCACAACTTCCAAATCAAAAAAAACGCAAGATTCCCATCACCATTATGATATTCCCAAACATGTCGATCCACAGACTAATCTCTTTATTTCGTATAACCCCCATATGTTCACCCCACTATTCTCTTGAATATCTCCTTTTTTTCCAATATAATTGAGTGGGCAGGGCATGTACACATGTAAACTACTCCTCCGTTACAAGTTGCTAAATCACGTATAAAAAATTGCTTTTTCCATTTGAGCAATTGTATAAATTTGGTTTGTTGTATGGATGGACAGCTACACATCTTTGGCCCACATTTGGAACATACTATCGTCTCCTTTCCACCAAGTACCTTGAGGGGTAATTGGTGTAAAATGACTAATGGACAGTGCTTATCATTTTAGGATCTACCCCTCCGATAATAATCGAGGTGAAGGAAGATATCCCCTAGATCCCGATCAACATCAAAATACCCCAGTATTTTTTGAGATATTTGGTGACTTCTAGATTTTCCCTGTATCAAAGGTTGCAACTATACGTGCTCTATTGGTCTCTTTATCTGCCGGGGGTTTAACTGTAATAGAGTTTGTCCTGTTTGTTTTGTGCATTCCTAAGGCTGAATCCATGACCTTTGTTGTAATATCCTCAATAAGAAAATCACTCTCTCAACATACATGACTGATCTCCTAAAACCTCATCTCTGACATTTCTCTTAAGCTCCTCAAAATTTCCTTTGTATTCCTCTCTTACAGGGAATGATGGTAACTTTTCCATGTACAAACTTATAGATGCTGTGGTTTCCTAACATACTGCTATGAATATTACCTTTCAGATCATTAATGACCAAAACAACCAAGAAAGGTAACATCTCTCCTGCATCTCATATGTGAATGCATAAAGATCGTCATTTGTGTTGAGCTGTCCAACAAACTCCTCAAAAGTGACATCTTGTGCCCTCCCAGAAATATGATGTCATGATGTACCCCCCCCAAATAATATCTGGGGGCCATAGATCATCTCCCGGTTGGGATATCCAAGTTATCCCTCCCACCAGCCCAAACAATTGCATGATGTGGGAGCCCAATAGCTCCCCATGCGGATGCCCTCTGAGCTGGTGGAAGGTCTTGTTACAGAACACAAGTAATAATCCGTAACACAAAGTCAGAATCTAATGACGAAAGTATTATGAGCTGCTATTCTATGCTTCTTGGTGACAAAAAATATTCTACACCTGGATTCCTCTTTCAATGTGGATATTGCTATACAGCTTTCAGACATCCAATCTGACATAATAGTACCTCTTTTATCAACAGCATTCCCATCCATCTACGCAAAAGGTCAAGTGTCTCTTATATAAGATGGCAAGTAACTACAAAACCTGTATGATGTTATCTATATAAATCCCTACATTTTGCGTAATCGATCCCACACCTGAAAACTATGGGGTCTGCTCCTGCCTTTACGGGTACAACCCTATGGATCTAGGGATCGAAAGAAAGTTGTAATTGGGGATTAGAAGCATCATAAATTTTAAAATTCAGGTGTGATATAAGGCCCATCTCTAAACCCTCCACAAGTATCCTCTCTAATTCCATAGTGAAGGTCGTTGTGGTCCATAAAAGAATACCATAATACCTTTTGTCCTTCAAAGATCGTTTACACATCTGTTTTACATGCATTTTTAATATAACTATATTTCCCCCCTTATCGGAGGTTTTAATAATTAAAGACTTGTCTCGTTCCAGTCTGAAAACGGCTTCTAATTCTCTCTACCTGAGGTTGTTGTGAAAATGGTAATCTCTGTTCCCAAGATTACGTTAATTCTTTTGAGACTATTTGCAAAAATATAAATCAATTTCACGTGATATCCAGCTGACACGGGGCATTCTCCCTACTCTTAAGTTTCAACTTGTTTGTCCCTCCCTAATCTCCTTCACTCCTCCATAAGGGACACTAAGTACTATACCTTCCAGATTCCTTGTCGTAGACACCCAACTCCTACATTCGATCTTATCTTTCATTTCTAAAAAATTGATGCCACTTGAGCTATACGCACAAATAGATGTACATCCTTGATCCAGAACAAATCACTATATTTGTGGAGGCACAAAGTCAAAGAGCCTCTTAGAATCTGCAATCCTACTACTCTTAATTGTTTCTAATCTGTAAATTGATTTCTGATGCTGATCTAAATGTTATTGTTTCTGACGAGTCTCAGGTCCTGATGCAGGGCCTCTCCATCCCGCTAAAAAGGGGGGGTGTAATATGGAGTTGCCAAAAAAGATGAGGAGCATAATAATCCATATGTACTCCCCTTCCTCCTGAATTTTGGCGTGGACCCCATTTTCTAGGTCTTGTAGGCTTTGTTCTCTCCTAGTGAAATCAGGATCACCACTAAGCTTTGATACTAGGTGGGAGGCACAAACATTAACACTATATTGAATCAACGTATTATACCTAGTTGACTTAAAACTACAATACACCTGCCATTATATCACAGTCCCTGAAATTTGTTGGCAAGTGGAAACAGAACTTATAGATAGTTCAGTAAACGACTTAATGAAAATTACTATAAAAAGAGGAAAACAAAACATTAAAAGTACCTCTACAAACGATAAATAATTTATAGAACAGGATCAAGCTAGAGGTGATCCATGATTTTCACTAGAAGAACAAATCCTACAAAATTCTATAGAAAAATATCAACAGGACTGAAGGCCACGGAAACGTAAACAATATCAAGGACCTCCAAGAATTTAGAGAAGGAAGAGCCTTTAATTTTTTTGAAATCGAAGCCCACAACTACTAAGAATTATTGTCACTGACGCTGAACTTCAGATAACAACTCACAAACTACTACGAGACCTAGGGAGTACAAGAGGACTATACCTAGAAAATTGGTCCACGCCATAAATTCAGAGGAAGGGGAGTACAATATGGATATTTATCTCCTCCATCCTTCTGCAACTCCAATACACCCCCAACTTTTTTAGAGTGATGTAGAGGCCCTTCATCAGGCCTGAGACATCGTCATAAACAATAACATTAGATCACATCAATATAAGTCAATCTTACAGATAGACAATTAAGTTATAGAATTGCATGATTCTACAGAAGGCCTGACCTTTGGTTGCCCACCACCAAATATAGTGAATTTCTGGATCACAGGATGTCATACTATTTGTGGCGTAAGCTCAATGCATAAATTTTATTTAGAGAATGAAAGATAAGATCGAAGTCAGAGTTGGTGTCACGACACAGGATCTGGAAGTATACGTACCTTAGCCCTTATGTAAGGCGGTGAGATTAGGAGGGACAAACAAAGTTGAAACTTAAGTAGGAAGAATGCCCCCGATCAGCTGGAATACACGTGAAATGATTTATTTGTTAGCAATAGTCTCAAAAGAATTACTAATCTTGCGAACAAGATTACCATTTCACAACAACCTCAGTAAGAGAATTAGAAGCTTGTCAGCACTGAACGAGACAAGTCTATAATTATAAAACCTCCGATAAGGGGTGAAATATAGTTTATATAAATCAGAGACATGAACAAACAGATGTTTAACGATCTTCTGAAGGACAAAAGTATTAATGTATCTTTCTATGACCCAACAACGACCTTCACTATAATTAAGAGAGATACTTTGTGGGTGGTTTAAGAGATTGGGCCTTAATATCACACACAAAAATAAATTTATGATGCCTCTAATCCCCAAATACCAACTTGCTATTAGATCCCCTAATGATCCAGTAAGGTTTTTAACCCCGCTCAAAGGCATACCATATTTTCAGTGTGGATCGATTACGCAAAATGTAGGATTTATATAGTAACATCTTACAGGATTTTTGTATTTACTTATGCCATCTTATATAAAGACACCTCTGACCTTTTGCGTAACTGATGGGATTGCTGTTTGATTTAAAGATACTATAGGTCTATAGATGTTGAAAGCGCTGTATAGCAATATCCCACATGAAAGAGTAATCCAGGCTGGTCGAATATTTTTGTCCACAAAAGCAAGAATATCAGCTCATATACTTTCGACATTAGACTTCGGGACTTGTGCCACGGCATAATATACTTTGTTTTCTGTAACAAGACCTTCCACCACCAGGGCTCCGCAATGGGGACTCTTGTGCTCCCCACATATGCAAATCTTCCTGTGCTGTTGGGACCTACCTTGGTATCCCAACCGGAGATGATCATGGCCCCCCCCAGAATATATATTCTGGAGGTACATCGATACATCATCATTCTCTGGGAGGCACAAGATTGTCACTTTGAGAGTTTGTTGGACAGCTCAAGCAAAAATCGACATCGTATGCATTTCACCATATGAGATGCAGGAGAATGTTTTACCTTTCCTGGATGTTCTTATCATTAAAGATCTGAAAGGTAGAAATCAGTACAGATAGTATAGAAACTCCACACAACTAACAGCTTGCTACACGAAAAAGTTACCATCCATTACCCTTGGAAGAGAGGAATACCAAAAGGACAATTCTGAGAGTTAGATAAACTAGCTCCAAGAGATGAGGATTTAGGAGATAGTCAGGTATGTTGAGAGAGCAGATTCTTAAAATCGAGGATATCCAACAAAGTCCTGAATTCAGCTCAGGCATGCACAAAAACAAAACAGACAACTCTATTACAGGGTAACCCCCCCAGGCAGATAAAGAGACCAATAGAGCACTTATAGTTGCAACCTTGATGACAGAATCAAGAAGTCACCAATATCCACAAAAAATACTGGGTAATTTGATGTTGATCAGATCTAAGGGATAACTTCCCTCAACCCCCTCATAACTTATCAGGTAATCATAAAAGATAGACTGATTACCATAGGCATTATACACCAATGACCCCCTCGAAGTACTTGTTGGAAAGGAGACCGATAAGGTATGTTCGAAAATGTGGTGCAAAGATTGTAGCCTGTCCAGACATACAACAAACCGAATTTTATTACAAGTGCCTCAATTGGAAGCAATTTTTATACGTGATTTTGCCAATTGTAACACGAAAGTAGTTTTACATTGTACATGCCCCTGCCCACTAAATTATTTGAAAAACAAGGAAATTATCAAAGAAGATGGGTGAACACTGATATACGAAATAGAAGAATACTTCAGTGCTCGACATGTTTTGGGAATTTCATAATGTGAATGGAATTCTCTGCGTTTTTTGATTTTGAATATGAGCCGCCCCCAGAGAGGGAAATGGGATAGACGAATCCGGTAAGAGGCCAATGGATTACCGTATGGACTCTGTCCAACCAAAGGCCTAAATAGACTTGCAATTTTGTTGTTTTATAGAATAGGCTCTACTTGGACCTGTCACATTGCGTTGCCCTTTTGCACTCTCCATAGAGGACCATATGATTCTTTTTAATCTGACCAATAATATGTATCATTCATATTTTTCATATTCAATTTTTCTATTATTCCATTGATTACTTACAAGCTTGATTATCCAAGTCACTGAGGACAAAGAATTTTTACCCCGAACGTTCTTTTTTGGCCCCCTGTTTTTAAGCCCATGGTTAATTTGCACTGTTTCTATATAATATTTGCTCCAGGAAAGTCAATTATATATGCCCCCCACATTATCCCCTTCTTTATTATTATAATTATGGTAGATGATGTGGTGTGGTAAGTAAGTCATCCTGAGGTGGACACTGTGACATTTAATCGAGATATATGCTAGGAGCATAGCGCATCTTCATTTACAGATAGCAACAATCCATGAACCTGCCCTTTCGGACATGCCAGTGCTGTTTTTGGACGCCATGCCGCGCTTGGTTTCGGGCCGCATTCACATATGCCCGGTGTCACATCCGGCGATGTTAACCGAAGTGACGTTATTCTACTTCAGGACATGTTGGCAGTTTGAATATCCCGGAGACCGTACAAACCATGAGCAAGAAAATAGGCACATGTCTCAAGGGAACTAAGCGAGCACATATTATTGTTTACGGTAAACAATGGGTAGATTGTTTTACCAACATCTTGGGGCCATTAAGACATAAAAAGGGAGGGCAAGACAATAGTGGCTCTGTATCCCCTCTTATCTTGGGTGCCAGCGTACAAGAGGTGCTTGCGGGAATTATCGTCATTATACCTGGCACACTTGGATAGCTTGGGATCTAAAGGTTTTTATACACTGCATGTAGTGACATTGTCCTGTCTTAAAGCGGAGCCGCTCTTTATCAGGGCGATTACTCCACTGGACCAGAGAGTGCGACAGTATCTGTATCATCTGTATGTAGTGAATGTATAGGTTTATTATTAATATTTTTTAAATAAATAAGTAAAGCATTAAGTTTAACAGGATTATTATTGCAGTGAATATTGTATAAATCCTCTGTTCATTTAGAAATTTGTAGTATTTTCTCAGATTAAGCACAGCTCACGTGTCACAGTGATTTTCACCCTGGACCTGCTGATCCTGCAGGGCATACAAATGGCAGACTGTGCATTGAAGAAAATTGTCGGTCATGCTGTCCATTATCCGGTTACATAGCAATGACAATTTAAAAAATAAACGTTGTTTACTTACCATTTTTCACTTCTGTTTTTAAATCTGGTTTGTTCACTCGACTCTGATTACCACTCAGTGCAAGAAGCTCAGTCAGAGCACACTCAGGAGAGTCCTGTAGTGGAATTTAAACACCTGAAAGCAGTTAACCACTCCCCTAATTAGATGCAAAGCAGAAAGGAAAAATGGTCTTTAAAATGTGTCCATAGTTCTAACACAAGCTGCAAGAGAAAAGAACCTTGCTACAATCATAAATGGTAAGCACCACCTAACGTCAGTCCAACAATCCACAATGAAAACAAAAACACACTTGTTTAACTCCACTCCATTTACCAATCTGTGCAAGCAGCTTCGTCAGAATTAATTTTGCTTTGGTCAGAAGATAAAGAAGATTGTATCTCCTCTTAGAGCACACACGTTTCTCTGGTTATCAACCACCTATTCCCTCCTCTCCCTGCTCTCTACAATCTCTCATTGCTCCAAACTGTTTTCAGTCTGTCCATCCATCCTTGATAAGTCACCTTGTGCAGACCCTTATCTCTAACAACCTACTTTATTTACTTAACTGAATGAGAAGCTTTCACTTTTTAGCTTTTCTAACCTTGCATAGTAAACTTTATAAATCCTGCAGTCATGTCATTGTAACGAAAGGGGATCCCTTTAATCTAAACTTGGTTGCCCTCCTAGGCAGAGCACGTCAATAGAATGCGACCCCCGCATCAAACCTCTTCCTAAAATATACCCATAAACGGGGTCCCGGAAGACAAAAAAACAAAAAAACAGACGAAAACAGACAACAAATAATATCAGCACCCGGGGTAAAAACCAGACTATCCCAAATACCGAAGGACAAGAAAAAGATAGAACCAGGAAACAACCAAAAATCCAGAGAACCAGCAAACAACACAGCAAAAAAAAAACAGAACTGGGCACAAAGCAATCACCGCGGGGGCCAAGCAACAGGAAAGGTTAAAACCCCCCCAACCCACCCGGGGTTTGGCCAAGGGTTTCCCCCCATTCCCCCCTTAAGGACCAGCGTTTTTTTTTTGGTGACACGTTCTTTTTCCCTCCCGCCTTCTAAAACCATAACTTTTTTATTTTTCCACCAAATAACACAAGGGCTTTTTATTTTGCGGACAAGATGTATTTTTCAATGGTGTTTTTCACTAACTATAAATATACGGGAAACCGCAAAAAAATTCCAAGTGGGAAAAAATTGTAAAAAAAAAAGATTTTCGCCATGTTTTGGGGGGGGTTTTCTTTTACAGCGTTCATCTTTAGTAAATATAATGCGTTATCTGTATTCTACAGTTGTAACTATCCGGGAATACCAAACAGTAGGGTTTTTCCCTTATGTTTTGGTACCGAAAAAAAATTTCAAACTTTTTTATTTTTTAAATTGCGCCATTTTGCATCAATAACTTTTTTGTCTAACACCACGGGCTCATGAGGGGGCATTTTTTTTACTGAAGTTATTTTTATCCTAGCTTTGAAATGCATGCAACTTTTTTGATCATTTTTTTTTCCATTTTTTGTTTGAAAAGCCCAAAAAAAACGAAATTTTTGGCTTTGGAATTTTTTTTCTTCTAGGGTGTTCTGTAGGGGATAAAGATTTTATATTTTTATAGATCGGACTTTTTTGGACGCCAATACCAAATTTGTAACTTTTTTATTTTTTTTAAGGGTTTTTTATTTGTAAAGGGGGGAAAGGGGGGTGATTTGAAATTTTTAAATTTTTTTTTTTTTTTTTGTCATTTAAACTTTATTTATTTATTTTTTTTTTTTAACATTGGGCCACCTGGGGGTCTTGACCATGTGGCACATTTTTAAATAAACCCCTAATCATTATAGCTGCATTATTGTACAAAGAGGGGCGGTTTCCCCCTTCCTGTCGGGGACGGAAGGGGGAAAACCGGCCGGGTAAGTGACGGGAGCCTCACAAGGCTCCCCACCCAATGCCCGGGTCATTGGATCGGGCGCATAGCGGGCCTGACCCGATCACCGCACCGATCCTTTAATTAAACGCCGCGGCCATCTTTGCCGGGGTGTCTATGGGAAAACAGCACCAGGGGGCGACCACCCCCGGCGGGGTTACGCAAGGGTTTACGGCGTTTTGCCGCTAACACCCGGGGGCGGGGGGGGGGTCGCGGAGCGTCCCCCAAAGCCCCTTAGCGGCCGGGGATATTTAAAGCCCAAAACGTTAAGGGTTAAAAACACAAAATGCCCCTGGCTGAGGCGCAACACAATCCCAAAAAGGGGCCATATGCCCCAATAGTAACAGGAATAGGAAAAATACAAGCTGATGTGTCAATCACCTATAGACCCATCACACTGAACGGGAATAAAAACTAAAGCACTTGGCTCTGTGAAACTGTAAAGTTTGTCAGTAAGAAAGATAAATAAGCTTCTCTGCAGCTGGTAAAACACATCAAAGTGTACCAGGGCTGCTAGAGCAAAGAGAGGCAGGAAACCTTCTGTAAACAAGCAGGAGATAAGAACTGCTCTAACTTTGAAGGGAAGTAACAGCAAAGTATTTGGTAATAATCCTTACTGACCTTTGGCTACAAGTTAATCGTTGAGATAGTAATAAAGTTTTGAAGGAGCTGTCTTACAAGTAAATGGTTATCTCTGTGCAAAAAAGAAACAGTTTCAATTGGAGCAATTGAAAAAAATTTGTTGCCTAAATATGGCTGTTATATTCTTGTTATGGCTTCCATTGGTGATATTCTGATTTAGTCTCCGAATTTCCACTTCATGTGTCTTTGGGGATCACTAACTGAGCAGCTCCCACCCCTTTATCCTTGTATACACTGTAAGTTGTTTGAATATTGCTATTGTGATCCAGCCTGAAAAACCCGTAAGGGCCTTTAATTTTGGGTTTTTCAGTATTTTGGGGGGCTTTTTGAAGGGGAAAAAATAAAAAAAAATTGTAACTTAAAAATAAAATTTTTTAAAATTAAAAAAATTTTTTTTTAGGTGAAGTAAGGGTTTCCCCCGACACAGTTTTTCCCCCCTTTTTTTGATGGTTTTAAAAAGGCCTCTATGGAAAAACCCCACAGCATCCCCACGCAAAGGTTTTCGGCCCCGCGTTTTTCAGACCGCCGGCGTCCCCAAAAACTTGAAAAATTCATTCTCGGACGGAATTTTAACAAGTACGGGGGGGGAGGGGGTTTTTCCTCCCCTAAACTGGAGAAAAGCTGTCCCCTTCCTGTCACATACGAAAACGTGCAAATACCGGGCAACAACCGACTGGTATTTGTCTGTGCCGTGGGGGCG
>JAODAL010050408.1:0-27426 GCA_025379985.1 Phyllomedusa bahiana
CCCCCTTGGGGGGGGTTTTTTGTTAAAAAAGGTGGGGTTTTTTTCCCCCCCCCTTTATATTAACACTTTCACTCTCTGACCCTCATCTGTACGTGTTGTGAGGTTAACATAAAAAACATTGAATGTGTGCATCTTGCTATGGGTAAGGGTACACCAGTGATTTTCCATCATTAGTCCAGATTTGAAATTAGAAGTTGTATTTTCTAGGTAGTAGCAAGAAATATTAGACAGTTCCTCCCAGGTTGACGGAATTGCTAGATAAGGCATAGTCTTAGCACTTGCTGTGATTCTCTTGTAGTGGCTGGTGTGGATCTAGTTGTACTTTCCCTCTGGTTTCATCAAAGTCTCAGTTGTCAGCAGAACTTGGAAGGGACTGTCATAACGATAGGCTCAAGGCTCCTTCTCAAGTGTCTTTTAAGGACCACCCAATCACCCAAGGTTCAAGGTAGTGGCTACTCAATTCACTGCTCAGATCTGGAATGGAATCAAAACTTGTTTATGTTCTGCTTTAAGGTGTTTTTGCCGGGTCTTTACATATCCTGTAATACTGTTATGCTGTATCAGTAAAACCTGTGGGAAACATAGCCCTGTCTTGGGGGGAGTACCAACCAAGATCTCATAGATAGACAGTTTCATTCTCCTGTGAGGTGTACAACAGCCTGAAAACAAAGCTAATGGCAAACACTCTGACCATGGCTTCCCTGTTTCTTTCATTTAACTATTCTATTTTTTCCATTTCTCTGAAGATGGTAGAGGACATGATCTATACCTAAGGCACGTGTCACTTTTCATGACAACCCCTGTTAAGTGTGTTCTTCTATCACTCTCTATTGCTTCTGGTAGCCCAAATCGACAAATAATTAAATTTTGGGCAGTTACCCTCCTTTTCTGTTGCTTTCTGTATTGGGAAGGCTTCAGGCCAACCAGGAAAGAGATCTACGCCAAAAAGGACATATCATTTGCACTCCTTGGAATGGATACAGCGGTCGAGGCATGTGTTCCTGGGGGACCGTTCCTACTTTACCTATTCTGTGTTTTGCACATGTCATACAGGCTTGATAGTATCTGGCTGCGGCCGTACTGAAGCCAAGAGCAACCCAATACTTGTTTACTAGCAAACATATAGCCATAGTGGTCGTAGACTGGTGGTCAGTCCATGGCCTGCTTAGGCCATCATTGGGTAAAGGACCCTGGGGAGGCAGAGTTTATTGCCTACACTCCACAGGCCACCCTCATTTAATGGAGCTCTCTGTTTCTCCCACTCCCCCTTTTCGACCTTCTGAGCTTGGGATTGAAGGGTCTTAAGGACATCAGGGGTAACAGGGTCTATGGTGGACACGGCCTGTACATTCACAAGATCCTTATCCCTAGTCTTTGTCACAGCCAGTTTTTTGCCGCTTTGTCTGCTCTTATTTCCCCTTGCTTTGGGGCTGTTAGATTTTGTGTGTGCAATAATTGCAAACAATGCCGTATATTAGCAGTGCACACGTTATAGTCCCAGCCGTTAGGAGTACCTTGCTTAGACTCCCCTATATCAATCAAAAACGTACACATAGGCTGTATGGACAAAACATTGAACTTTACTTCATTTTTATAAATTGGTGCATAAAAGACATAGTTCTATGACGAACACCTTAGGCAATGAAAAACATATGAAAACAGTGCAGTACTTACTGTATATTAGCTTCTCCCTGTTAGGAGGTAGTGATATCCCATAGTAGACTAGTAGAGCCGATCATGCTGAGGTTGCAGCCAGTGCCAGCCATGCAATGACGCCGAACGTTTTCGGGAAGGCACGCCTTCCTTTCTCAGCATACGCGTTGTAAAGTGCACACGTCGATCCTCTTTACTCACTGACCATGATACACATGTGTGCATGTCATTTATCTTACTAAAAACAATATACCTAACATCACTGTTAAAAACAATATACAATGATCTCAACTTAGAAGACATGAAAAAGGTATAGGAGCATATTTATATAGTGCATAAGTTACAAAATAAGCAACGTTAGACTCAAAGACTCATTTAACCCCTTGGTGCAATTGTATCCATTGTTGCAATCCAATACGCTACCTGCTTATTACCTAGTTTTATTTTTGGCATATATCTGAGATGTCACTTGTTCAAGGTGACACACCAACTTAAATCACAGATTTATGTTGGTATTCATTGAAATGTTTCGCTACAGTTGTTTCACCAAATTTTGTGGGTACCTCTGAGCTATCTTTTTTGTTTTTAAAATTTCTAATAGCACTTTTATGTTCCCCTATCCTTCGGACTAAATGTAATGGGACACATCCTTGTCTATCGTGAAACAACTGTTCCGCTATTATTAAAGGTTCAACAATTAAACATCCGCATCAGGGATATGATATACCATTAAAAGGATAACTTTAGTTGCACTAGCAACAACGTAAACTACATGTTAAAATGTCCATGTAGCAAAGTGTAAAATCAGGACAGACAGTACCGCCCATGAGAATCAGGATAGGGGGAACATAATAATGCTATATGAAATTTTAAAAAAACAAAAAAGATAGCTCAAGTGATCAATTTCATTTCCCCATGTCCACCTGTGTTGAATATATCCACCTGCAGTTAAATTACAATCCAGCAATGTTGTAGTCAGCACAGAGCCTGAGGTTGTTTGTTGCCAAAAATACCGTGTATCATACGAAAACATACAGATACTGTTTTTGACTTTTGCGCAGCCCAGCGTTTTTCATTACGCAGCTTGCACTAAATCTTAAAAGAACAGCAATTCTATAGTCACCACAGTGAATTGAAAGGTGGCATAAAAATACCGTGATTAACGAAAACATAACAGATACGTGTTTTATGACTTTGCGCACCCAGCTTTGTCACTGGACGCAGCACCACAAAATCTTAAAAACAGGCATCTATAGTCACCACAGGTGAATTGAAAGGTGCAAAATTACCGTGTTATTATATCGAAAACATAACAATAGTGTTTTTTGACTTTTGCGCACCCCACTTTGTTCATTGTACGCAGCTTGCCACGTAAATCTTAAAACAGCAATTCTATAAGTCACCACAGGTGAATGAAAGGTGCAAAAAATACGTGAATTAGTTACGAAAACATAACAGATACTGTTTTTTTGACTTTGGCGCACCAGCTTTGTTCATTGACGCAGCCTCCACGTAATACTTAAAACAGCAATTCTATAGACACCACAGGATAATTGAAAGGTGCAAAAAATACCTTTATAGATACACTAAAACATAACATATACGTTGTTTTTTGACTTTCGCACACACTTTGTTCATTGACGCAGCATCCACGTAAATCTTAAAACAGCAAGTCTATAGTCACCACCTCTTGAATTGAAGGTGCAACAAAACCAGTGATTATACGAAAATCATAACAGATACCGTAGGTTTTTGATCGCTTTGTGCACCCAGCTTTGTTCATTGACGCAGCATCCAAAGTAAATCTTAAAACAGCAATTCTAATAGTCACCGACAGGTGATTGAAAGGTTGCAAAAAATACCTGTGGATTATACGAAAACATAACAATACGTGTTTTTATGACTTTTGCGCACCCAGCTTTGTTCTTGACGGCAGCATCCAACCACGTAAATCTTAAAACAACAATTCTATAGTCACCACAAGTGATATTGAAAGGGCATAAAAATACCGTGTATTATGACGTAAAAACATAACAGATACGTGTTTTTTGACTTTTGTGCACCCAGCTTTGTTCATTGACGCAGCAATCCACGTAGATTCTAAACAGCAATTTCTATAGTCACCACAGGTGAATTGAAAGGTGCAAAAAATACCGTGGTATTATACGAAAACATAACAGATAACGTGTTTGTTTTGACTTTGCGCAACTCCAGCCTTTGTTCATTGACGCATCAATCCACGTAAATCTTAAAACAGCAATTCTATAGTCACCACAGGAATTGAAAGTTCAAAAAAATACCTTTTATTAACCCAAAACATTACATAAACGTGTTTTTACACTTTTGCACAGTCCAGATTTGTTGATAGACACCTTGCATAAATTTGAATCCAGCAATTTTGTTTTTGATTAAGGAGAATTTGAGAATAGCTGTGATTTGCCATCTTTTAATAAGAGACTTTGCCAAACTATCATAAACCTTTCTCAAATTTTTATATTTCTGAACATGAGCGATATGCAGGTGGTAAAGCGAGCAAAATGGGGGTAGCACATGGATGTAGAGGTACGTAGAGAAGGTGCTCCTTCCAGTGCTGGCAACAACACGCATTTCAGCGGATCGGCAGTTTCAGACCGTGACTGGCGCTGTCAATCGCTGGGTTAGGGCACCTGTTAATCTAAGTATCGAACATCTTAGTTAATCTGTCCTTCAGTGGTTAATGCACCGCATCTAGCAGTTCTTACCTCCTCGTCCTCCCATTCACACAGCCACAAATATC
This sequence comes from Phyllomedusa bahiana, assembly GCA_025379985.1. Lineage (NCBI taxonomy): Eukaryota > Metazoa > Chordata > Amphibia > Anura > Hylidae > Phyllomedusa > Phyllomedusa bahiana. Next base: position 4,430 of record JAODAL010050408.1, read on the forward strand.
GTCACAGCATCATCAGCACGTCCAACATGAAGCAGCCCAATGTCAACCTTGTGTACCCACCACTTATGGTAAATCCATTGTCTGAAGAACCTCTTTGATGACAAAATGTGGTTGGGGTCAGAGGCATGTAAAAAATATCAAGATGATGATTAGTCTGCTCTGACGCCCAGTTACTTGATCCCATCAGAGGTAGGTGAAGAAGACCTGTTCCCAATCGCAAAAATCCTGGGCGGTATCGGCAACAGCCTGCAGTGCCCTTCTTTGTAGCCCGCAGCTTCTGGAAGCAGAAGAGTCGAGGACGACCAAGTCACCTGTGTTGATATGATGATGATGACGACTTGCGGTCCATCCTGGTCTTTTCGCAGGAATTGCTTGCAGCGCTTCATCAGTGACGAGGAGGAAGACTAATGGTAGTGTAAATACGGGTCCGCCACAAATAAGGGAGAGGGTCGGGTCGCAGAAGTCCGCTTATAGATTCCGCCAGCCACGGTCAGACGCAACACCCCTCTCCTCACTTATCACTCGTCAAAAAGCCAGGACCTCTCAAGCCTGGGCCTTCCTGACAAGCCTCTGATTCACCATGCGATGTCATACTTGCCGCCGTTGCCAGAAACGCATAATTAGAGTGCAAGAACCTTAAGTGCTAACACATCCACCAACAGTCGAGTAACATGCAGCGAATGCATGGAGTTGAAAGGAGGGAAACCACTTGGCCACAAAAAAGGCAACTGCGGCGACGCCGGCCTCCAACCACTGTCACACCCTCGTGTCTCCGGAGCCTCCTCCTCCTCCTGCACCACCAAGGCATCTCACTGCCATGTCTCTCCAAGGTCGATGATCATGAGGATCAGCTACCCGCATCACCTCCCACCGTCGCCCGAGTACCACCAGCAACCACCAAGGACCCATCCTACCCCCTTTCTCCTTCCTCCATTTATCGACCTGCACGCCGTAACAAAGCGGCCAGTCTATCAGCCACCCTTCTGTCTTCCATGGTTTGGGAGCAAAGAAACACTTTAACCAGAACCATCCAAAGCCAAAGCCTGAATGACGGCATTGCCAGGCTTTTGGCCTTGGAAATGATTTGCCTTTCCGTCTGGTGGACCACGCGATAGATGGGTTCCGCCAACGTCATGGCCAATCTCCGCCTGCCCCAATACCAATGCTGATCAGGCATTTCTTTGCCAGATCAAGAGCGTCCCTGCCCTGGGCCAGCCACGTGTCACTAATATTTCAAGTGCGTTGGCTGCATCTGTGTCCGGAAAAGTCCATCTCACCACCGACACATGGACTAGTAAGCCACGGCCAGAGGCCGCTCTATCTCTGTGACAGCTCCTGGGTGAGCTGGTGTGGATGTCTCTGGGGGTGACGGTGTGGCTCTCAGGCCTGCGGCGCAACGCTCTTTCAAAACCAGCAGGGATACGGTGCAGGTTTCTTTACCTCCAATTCCCTCTGGTGGCATCACTTGCCAGGAAAACGCAGGCCGTGTTGAAATTGATCTGTCTTGGAGATCTGTCCACACACAGGTCAGAGCTCGTGGAGGACTTTTCTTCCGCAACGAGAACCTAGCGGCTGCTGGTGGACAAGAACCTTGTTTCAGGCAAGGTGGTGTGCGATAAACGGCGAAAATCTGCTGCCGCCCTAAGTATCGGTAGGCTGAGAGCACATCCCTTGCCTGGCACATGTCATGGAACCTTGTCGTCCAGAAATTCTAAAAGAGCTACCCGGTTGGACTGCCATGCTAAGAAGCTCGAGGTCTGAGTTCGCAGCACTTCCACCCGTTCGCAACTCCTGCTTCATCCCGCTGGCTGGTTGCAGCGTCAGCACCGGGCCTCTCCCGTCAACCATCTCGTTGTTGACGTGCCAACATGCTGGAATTCCACACCCCCAAACATAGCTCCGAGCGATTGTTGGATGCAGCGCAATGCCAGTTACCGCAGTACGAAGTGACTCATAGGCCTGACAAGCCAGCGGTTCGGCACCTCGGGGTGTTGAGCCACCGAGAGTGGAGGCAGTGAAAAGAGCTCTGCACCAATCCTTGCCAGTTTTGAAGAAGTCCACCAAAATGGTCAGTGCGGGACGATGCCCTTAGTCACATGAGCAATGGTGGTGATCTTAGTTCTGGAACGATCGTTGGACACTCTGAAACATCAGGTCCGCCAGCGACGGAGGAGGAGACGGACACAGATGCGAGACATTTTCTGTATCCTTTCTCTCTGTCAAATCCACAAGGCCGACAGTTTCTCAAATTATCGGTCCTTCATCAGCAAGTGGTTCAGGGTCCATGAGCTAGTGCAAGGGCAGCACCTCAGCTCTCAGGGGGCATCATCTCAGGCAAGTCAGGCGCTGTGTTGAAGCTGTGCCGGAGGAAGCGGAGGACGGAGGTAGTTAGGAGGAGGTATTCTAGACTACCGACCGTCCCTGCCTTGTTGGAAAGAGGTTGGCGTGAATTTTGAAGGCAGATGAGAAGATGAGTTTGCTATAAAAGTGCCCCTCAACCCAGAGGCTTGGTAACTCAAGCTCCATCTCTCACATGAGTGCTTGGATGCTCCATTTCCTCCAACATGATCCTCGCATTAAGGCCATAAAATGAACAACATTTACTGGTTGGCCACCCTCCTGGATCCCCGGTACAAAACAAAACTCAGCACTTTCCTTCCACCCACCCAAAGAGAGAGTAAAATGCAGGAAATGGAGACCTTGCTGATCTTGATCAACTGGATACATCTGTTGCGTCTGCTTCACGTTCCCTCAAATGTCCACGTGGAACAAACATCAGCGACGTGACAGCAGTAGAGTGACCAAGCAGCCGTAGCGGCAGCAGCAGCAGCAGGCAAGGTGGCAGAAGCATAATGGGTGACCTCTCTGGCGAATCTTTATTTACCACCTCACCAACGCATGCAAATTAAGGGCACACATCCAACACCATCAGAGACCAGCTTGAGATCATGGTGCAAAATCGGACTAGATGCGTCTCAACACCGATTGCGTTTTTGTGGATGTGTTTCGCGGACCCAATAAGACTTCTAGGTATCCAAATGGACGAATGGCCGAGCTCCCTACGCCACGCCATAGAGTGTTGTCCTGCCAGCAGCCAGCGTCTATCTGAGCGGTACCTTCAGCAGCAGCTGGAGGAGTCATTACAGACAAACGCAATCCGACTTCCACAGATAGATGTGGATCGTTTGAGCTTTCATCAAAGATGAATCCGCATGGATCTCTGATGACAGTTGTGGCCCGCAATTGCGTCGAGGTCACCGATTAGTTGCTTGTGCTACTTCACATGTCTCTCCAACACAGAATTGGTCCTCTTGAAAAACTTATTTTTAAAATGATCATCTTCTACTTGCAATTTCTATCTCAATTCCACAGTTCATTTTTCTGGTTATGCTGTGCGGAGACTAAAGACACCCAAGGTGTTCATGACGAAAACCAATATCCATTTACTACTCACGTTCATCTTTAGAATTTTCACAATTGTCTATGGTTTTGTTTGGGGTCATGTTTCCTCTCAATTTTTAACATGTGGCTGAGAAGTCATATTTATAATTTTTTGGGTCATGTTTTCTGTGAGATCATCACCAATAATCTCATGGTCCTCCTGGAACAGAAATGTGGCTTCTCTAAGTGGCATTTTCACCTTCACAATTTTTAACAGTGGCTGATGAGTCATATTTACTAATTTTTTGGGGTCATGTTGCTGGTGAGTATAAAAGCTATAATCTGGTCCTTTGGAACAGAAATGTGGCTTCTAATGCATTTCTGCCTCACAATTTCTAAAAGCATGCTGAGAAGTCATATTTATAAATTTTTTTGGGGTCATGTTGCTGTGAGGATACAGCAATAATCATGGTCACTTTGGAACAGAAATGTGGCTTCTAAGTGCATTTCTCCTTCACGAATATTTTAACAGTGGCTGAGAAGTCATTTTTTATAATTTTTGGGTCATGTTGCTTTGAAAAGCAGCAATAGTACAGGCCTATTCTAAACAAAATGTTGTTTCTATAGGCATTTGTCCTTCACAATTGTCAAAAGGTGGCTCATAGGGTCCATGATTTGAATTTTTGTGGGCATTTTTGCTGTACATGCAGCTATACTACAAGGTCCTATTCTAAAAAATGTTGCTTCTAACAGGCACATTTGTTCTTCACACTTGTCCAAAAGTGGCTCAAAGGTCATGCTTTGAAATTTTTGGAGGCATTTTTGCCGTGACATGCAGCTATACTACAGGTCCATTCTAAAAAATTGTAGTTCTAACAGACAGTTGTTCTTCAAATGGTCAAGAGTGGCTCAAGGGGTGATGTGCTGTCAGAAACAGGAATAAAGGAACACTGTTAATGTGACACATATTGCAAAATGACTTGTTTTTGCAAGATTTTTAACATAAGCTATCAATGCCCTTTATTGAGACAACCCCATTTAATACAATTAAAAAAAGAAACAAAGACATGGTGGGGATCCATCCGATTTTAAAAATGTGTTTTCATAGAATTAAAGTACTAATAAACTTTGCATGTACAAGAATACTGTTAAAAAAAATTCTCTGAAATGTACAACGGAATATTACATGAAAAACTTGACCAGATGTAGGTTATACAGAAGGACATGGAGTATGGAGCACGGACAAGGGCATAGAGAACAAAGTACAGAGACCATTTACTCCACAACGTTGAGTAAATGCAGAAAAAGAATGCGAATGCATAAAGGGCACCTGGGTGTAACATGAGCGTTAACCACCAGTATTGTCCAAGTGAAGCTCAAGTTGTCCACACTCATAACGGAGTGGCAAGTGCTATCCAGAGTATATGACTGTTACTGAGGAAGGCTGGAGTTCTCACCAACTTCCAGCTTCCGCACTCTGCTTCAGCACGACAGTTTTCGTTGCTAAGGACGCGTCACTCAGGGCATTATAACCTGCTGTTAATAGAATGACGGGACGCCAGCCTGGGCACTCACCGCACCAACTGAAACTCAGGCCCTGGGTCATGCTGTGGCCCAGGACAGGTATAGTCCAATGTCCAGTGAAACTAAAATATGGTGGTTGAAAAGACTCCTTTTTCCCGGCACTTTTAATTGGGGGTCAAGCAGTTTGGGCTCATGCTGTGGCCCAGGACAGGTATAGTCAATGTCCAGTGAAACTAAAAATGGTGGTTGAAAGACTCCTTTTCACAGGCACTTTCGGGACTTTGTTAAATCTGTGGGGTTATGCAGGTTTAGGGGCTCATCGCTTGTGGCCCAGGACAGGTATAGTCAATTCTCAGTGGAAACCTAAAATGAGGGGTTGAAAGACTCTCCTTTTTCCAGCACTTTTATGTGGATGTCATGCAGGTTGGGGCTCATTCTGTGGCCCAGTGACAGTATTATAAGTCAATGTCCAGTGAAACTAAAATGGTGGTTGACAAGACGTCACTTTTTTCCTGCACTTTTTAATGTGGGGGTCAAATGCAGGTTTGGGGCTCATGCTGTTGCCCAGGACAGTATACGTCAATGTCCAGTGAAATATAAATGGTGGTGATAAGACTCCTTTTTTTCGGCCTTTATTTACATCTCTGGGGAGGTTATGCAGTTTTGGGTCTCATGCTGTGGCCCAGGACATGTATAGTCAGTGTCCATGTGAAACTAAAATAGTGGATTGAAAAAAAAGGTGACTCCTTTTTCCCGGCACGTTTTAAATTTGGGGTAATGCAGGTTTGGGGCTGCATGCTGTGGCCCAGACAGGTATATGTCCAATGTCCATGAAACTAAAAATAGGGTGGTTGAAAAGACTGTCCGTTTTTTCCAGCACATTTAAATGTGGGGTCATGCAGGTTTGGGGCTCAAGCTGTGCCCAAGGACGAGGTATAGTCAATGTCGCATTGAAACTAAAAAGGTGGTTAAAGACTATCCTTTTTCCGGCACTTTTTAAATTGGGGTTATGCAGGTTTTGGCTTCATGGCTGTGCCCAGGACAGGTTATAGTCAATGTCCAGTGAAACTAAAATTGTGGTTGAAAGATTCTTTTTCCGGCCCACTTTTTAAATCTGGGGGTTTATGGCAGGTTTTGGCTCGATCTGTGGCCCAGGACAGGTCTAGTCAGTGATCCAGTGAAACTAAAATGGTGGATCGAAAGACTCCTTTTTCGCGGTCAACTTTTTAAATAATGTGGGGGTAATGCAGGTTTGCGGGTCTCATGCTGTGGCCCAGGATCAGTATAGTAATGTCTCAGATGAAACTAAATGTGGTGAAAGACTCCTTTTCCATACGCACTTTTTAAATGTGGGGGTCAATTGCAAGGTTTGGGGCTCATCGGCTGTGGCCCTGGACCAGGTATAGGTCAATGTCCAGTGAAACAAAATGTGGAGTTTGGAAAGACTCCTTTTTCGCGGCACTTTTTAAATTTTCTGGGTGGGTTTTATGCAGGTTTTGGCTCATGTCTGTGGCCCGGACAGGTAATAGGACAATGTCCATTCAACTAAATGGTGGTTGAACAGACTCCTTTTTTCCGGCACTTTTTAAATGTGGGGGTCATGCCGGTTGGGCTCATGCTGCTTTCCAGGGGACAGGGATATTTCAATGTCCAGATTCAATTAAAATGATGGTTCATTTCTTCATACTGCCTTCTTGGCATACTTGTTTAATTTTTTGGTGATGCAGGTTAAGGGTCCATGCTGTGGTATCAAGACAGTGATAGTGAATGGTGTGTGACTTTTTTCTGTGTGGCTTTTATGCCTAAGTGCTGTGCCCTAAATGTAGCAGTATCCATGTTGATGTTTGTTGCCTGGTTAATATCCAGCTTCTCCAGCCCTTTTTGGGTGTAGAGAATGAAGATGTTTGCTCCTGATCCCATAGACTTTAATTGGTCATCGGAGATGACGACTATACACTAAAACGAAAACCTTATCGATGGTGTCCGACTATTCGACTATCGAATCAGATGTCGATAGTCCAACGTAATCGCTCAACACTCTCACTATGTTAAAGATCTTGCAAAACCAGTCATTTTGCAATATGTGTCATTAACATGTCCTACCTATTCCTGATTTAAAAGACAACCATCCACCCATGAGCGCCTCTACTTGACAAGTGAGAAGAACAAAAATGCTGTTAGAAACCACATTTTTTAGAATAGGACCTTAAGTATAGCTGCATTTCACAGCAACATGCCGCCCACAAAAATTCAAAACATGACCCTTGAGCACTCTTGACCATGAAGGAAGAAAGGCTCCGTTTCCGCATGCTGTTTCCGTCACTCCTACTCCGTCCTGGTGTGACCTGATGTTTCAGAGTGCCCAACAATATCCAGAACTAAAGATCACCACAAAGCTCATGGCTGACAAGGGCATTGTTGCACTGACACCATCTTTGGGGCTTCTCAAATATGGCAAGGATGGTGCAGCAGCTCTTTCACCTGACTCCACTCTCGCGCTCAACACTCTGTAGGTCCGCACTGCTGCTTTTCAGGACATGTGTCCACTCTCGACTGCATAAGGCATTGCACTGCTGCCACAATCGCTTGAGGCGAGGTGATATTCCCAGCGTTTTGCCACGTCAACAATGCAGACGGTTGACGGGAGGCCGCGCTGACTGCTGCAACGCAGCCAGCGGGACTAAGCAGGGTGCTAACAGGAGCGAAGTGTGAGCGTCAGACCTCGAGCATTCCTCAGCAGGCAGTCCAGAGCCGGGTAGCTCGCATTAGAAATTTCTGGATGACACGGTCATGACATGTACAGCAAGGTGTCATCAACAGCCTACCGATCTTAAGGGCAGCCAGCGGATTTTGAACTCATTATCGCAAACGGACACCTTAGCCTGGCACAAGTTCTTGTCACCACAGCCACACCGGATCTGGTTGCGGACAGCCTCCACAAGCTCCTGACCCTGTGGTTGACGGTCTCCAAGACAGATTAATTTCAACACGGTCCTGGTTTTCTCTGGGCTCGTGTCCACCAGAGGACCTTGGGAAAGAAACCCTGCAACCATCCATGTGGTTTTTAAGAGCGTGCGCCGAGTCAGAGAGCCAGCCACCGTCACCACCAGAGACAACCACCCAGCTCGACGCCAGTGAGCTGTCAGCAGAGATATAGTGGCCTTGCCCGTGATTAGGAGTCCCGATGTGTCGTGTAGTATGGACTTTGCCGGACACAGATGCAGACAACGCGCTTGAAATTTAGATGACAACGGTGCAGCCAGGGCAGGGACGGCTTTTCTGAAAGAAATGCTGTTCGGCATCTGGTATTGGGCAAGGCAAGTGGCCATGACTGGCGTAACATCTGTGTGCACCATACGTGAAATGTCAACATAGTTCCAATACCAAAAGCCAGCAATCGCCGACATTTAGGCTTTGGCTTTGGTGTGATGGTTTGGGTTAAAGTGTTTCTTCTGCTCCCCAAACCTGGTAGTCTGGCTGCTATACTGCCGCTGTAACGGTGTGCAGGTCGTACAAACAGTGGATAGTAGAAGGGTAGGATAGGGTCCCTCTGGTGGTGCTGTGGGTACCTGGTGACGTGGAGGCTGAAGCGGAGGCTGATCCTTGAATACATGACTCTGAGAGGACATTGCAGGCTGAGGGAACGCATTCAATTCATGTAATCCCGGCTGCATGTGACTAGACATGTTGTGGTGGTTAAACACCTAAGATCTTGCCTCTACTGATGCTTTTACAGCAGAAGGCGCATATGATTGCGGATGAATCGAGAGGCTTGCTTGAAAAGAGATGCCCAGACTTGAGAGGTCCTGGACCTTTTCTGACGGCCGATGAATCCGGAGAATTGGTGTCTCCGCTGATCGTGGCTGTGGTGTAATAATCCACAGACTAGGCGACCGCCCTCTTTCCCTTTTTGAGGCGGGAGGCCGTGACTGACACCTAACCTCCCACTTCTTCCCCTCCTCGTTCCAGGTGATGAAGGTGCGTTCGCAAGTGCAAATTCTGGGCTGAAAATACCACATTGGATCCGCAATGTCGTCATCATCATGCATCAACACAGGTTACTTCCTTACTCCCTGGACAATTCTACATCTGAGCACGCGGGCTACAAGCAACAGGCACTGCAAGGTGTTGCCGACCCGCACCGGGATTTTTGCCCGATTGACCGCTTCCTTCTCCTCCTCTGATGGCATCAGTAACTGGGCATCAGGAGCAGACCAAAACATCCTCTTCGCCTCTTGATCTTTATAACATGCCTTCTGACCGCAACCGCATTTTTTCCATCAATGAGGTCTTTCAGAAAATGGATTATCCACAGGTGGTTGGTACACAGATTTGACATTTGGCTGCCTTCGCTTCAGTGTTGGAAGGGATGCTGACGATGATGATGAACGACATTTTTGCCGTGTGACTGGAGGGACGATGGAGGTTATGAGCTCCAGGATGCAGGTTGCATAACCACTGAAGAACAGATTGGCGACGCTCGTTCGTGTACTGAGATTCACAGGGCCCTGACCCACCGATTGACAGGCCAGAACGGTCCTGCAACTGACTGATCCGCCTGGCTTGCGAGATGCGGCCAGCGACTGGAAGGAGCACCTTCTCTCGTACCTCTACCTTCCAAGTCCTACCCCCCTCTTTGCTTCGCATACCCACCTGTAATATCGCATCTCATGTTCAGCAAAGATAAAAATTTAAAGAAGGTAGTGGAAGAGTGTTTGCAGTCCTCTTATTGAAAGACGGCAAATTCACAGCTTTCTTGACATCCCTCTAATTTTCCTTACAGCCAACTAGGATTGAGAAACTCGAATTCGTCGTTCTAATAGCGAATTACCCCCTGTTGGGAAAATGCGGTCCTGGTGGAAGAACCGAGAGACAAAATCAACAGTTGTTCTTTCCTTCAGGTTCCCAGGGATTTACAACTGCCGCAGTAGGACTAGGAATTGAGGTTTTCACATAAATATCATACAAGTGCGCTATATGCGCCAAACTGAGGAATCACTGAGTGCAATAAAAGCTATATTTCAGAAGTTAAACGATGAGAAATTGCGTTTTTGCAGCAATGACAGAACGAGAACAGTTGCTAGTAAAATTTTTCTATCAGAATTGTCGTAGCAACGTGGTCGTATTTAAAAAAAAACTAGGGCTGGGCACCACGGCAATACAGCTATTTAAAAAGTTATACAGTATAACAAACGTGGTTTTTGGCACCAATGAAATACAACCAACAGTAATTTCTACAAAAAATTTCTGTATCCAAATTTAATTAACAAGGTGGCTATTTGAAAAAACTGGCTGAACCAAAGTGCAATACAGCTATTTAAATGTTATACGTAAGAGAAGGTTGGGTTTTGGCACAATGAAATACAACAGCATTACCCACACACAATTTCTGAATCAAATTTAAGTACAAAGGTGTGCTCTTTGAATAAAACTGGGCACACCAAAGTGAAATACAGCTATTGGTAAATTTATACGGATAATAAATAGGTGGGTGTTTGCCACCTATGAAATACACCTGCAATTACTAGCAAATTTCATGTATCCTAATATAAGTACAAAGATTGGTCGTTGAACAAAAATTGGCTGCGCCAAAGAGAAACACCTATATAAAAAAATGTATACGGATAATAAAAGGGGGGTTTTTTCCCACCTATAAAATTTCCCCTTTCCCAATTACAAAAAATTTTCCCCTGTATTAAAAAAAAAAGGGTACCAGGTGGTTCCTTTAAACAAAACTGGGGCCTCACCTTTAGGGAAATGCAGCATTTAAATTTTTATACGGAAAATAAAAGGGGGGTTTTGACCTTTAAAATACCCTGCATTTATTTGAAAATTTTGTTTCCAAAATAAAAGGGTACAAGATGGGCCCCTTTTAAAAAACTTGGTTTGCGCCAAAGTGAAAAAACCCTAATTAAAATGTATACGGTTAAAAAAAAGGGGGTTTTTGGGAAACCTATGAAATACACCTGAAAAATACAAAAAAAATTTTTCGGTGCCCTAATTAAGTAAAAAGAGGGTTTCTTTGAACAAAAATGGCTGCCCCCAAAGGGGAAAAACACCTAATTAAAATGATAGGATAATAAAAGGGGGGTTTTGCCCTATGAATTACACCGGGTTTTTTACTAGCGAATTTCGGGTATCCTAATATAAGTAAAAAAAAGGGGTTTTTGAACAAAAATGGGCTGCGAAAATAAAAAGCCCCTTTTTAAAATTTTGGTAAAAAGGGAAATAAAAAAAAGGGGGGGTTTTGCCCCTTTGGGAAATACCCCTGCAATTACAAAGAAAAATGTCTGAACCCTTTAATATAAGAAACAAGAGGGGTTTTTTTTAAACAAAAAGGGGCTGCCCACATGAAAACATTAATTAAAATTGAGACGGATAATAAAAGGGGTTTTGCCCCAAATAAAATACAACAACATTATTTGAATTTTTTGGGTTCCAAATGTAAAGTAAAAGGGTGGGGTTTTGAAAAACTGGGCTGCACAAAAAAAAGGGGTTACTTTTTCACCTCAAGTGCGAGGTGTGGGGCCCAAAAACGGGTTAAAAAAAAACCCTTTTTTCAATGAGGTTCAAAGCAGATTTGGGGCTGCACAATATACACTCCCCTTTTTAAAAACCCTGCCTGCTTTGTCTTTTCGTGTTCCCCCTTGTTCTTTTGTTAAAAGCTAAAAGCATGTTGTCTGGGGGGTAAAAAGAGAACTTTTGTCTTTGGTTGGGGTTTTATTGGGGAGGGGATCTAGAACCCCTCCAAATTATACCACCTTTTAGTTAAAACTAGACATTGACTATGCCTGTCCTGTCCCGGGGCATTATACCTTAAACCTGTCTGACCCGATTAAAAAAGTCCCGGGGGAAAAAGGATTTTCAACCACCATTTTATTGAATGGACTATGACTATACCTGTTCTGTACCACAGTATGCCCTTTAAAAACCTGTCCCCCACAGATTAAAAGTGCCTGAAAAAGGAGTTTTTAACCCCTTTTTTAGTTGTTTTTGGACTTAAATCCCTGCCCCTGGCCCCGAATTTAGGGCCCATTAACCCGTTGCCCCACGTTTAAAAAGTCCCGGAAAAAGGAGTCTTTCAACCCCCTTTTTTTAGTTAAAATTTACTTTTAACAAATCCCTTTGTTGGAGCAGAATGACCTTTAAAACCCCTGTCTGCCCCCGATTAAAAAGTGCCGGAAAAAGGAGTCTTTAAACCCCATTTTAGTTAAAACTGGAATTGATATGCCTGCCCCGGGCCGGGCAGTATGACCTTTAAACCCCTGTTGACCCCAAGTTTCCCCCTTCCCGGACAAGGGAAAGTATGCAAAAGCCCTAGGGGGAAAGGATTTTCCCCCCAAAATGGAGTATGAATACCCCTGGCTATCGCGGGGGGCTTGCGGGGCCCGGGCGCCAAACGAAACCCAGGGGACCACGGAAAATTTTCCGGGGGCCGCTTTTCCCATTCACCCGGGGCCGGAGTGGCCCCGGGCCGTGGTTGATTAACGTTTCATTCCCGCAGCCTGTCATGGCGGGCGAAAAATGAAGACGCGGGCCACAGGGGGTGAGTTTGCTCCCCTCCAAATCCGGCGCAGCAAGCGGCGGAGTTTGCCGCTAGGGGGTTCTTACCCGGAAATCTCCCGGATGCTTTTTTAAAAGCATTGGGTATCTGGTGACGTCACCTTTCCCACAATGTATTGGGGGAATGGTTTCAGTAGTTGCATGGCGCCCTGTCCCACGCAGTAACGTTTTGCACTGTTCCTATTCAAACAGAAATCAAAACGTTTGGGTTTTTCCCCCTTGGGGATTGTGTTAAAAAAATTCCCAATGGGGAAAAAAAAAAAAATTTAAAAAAAGGAAAAAAAAAAAAAAGCGAAAAAAAAAGAAAAAAACACAAACAAAAAAAAAAAAATATAAAAAAAGTACACCCCCTTTTCCCCTTTTACAAACCCCAAAATTTCCCCCCAAAAAAGTTTAAAAAAAATTAAATTCCCCATTTTTGGGGATCCGCATGGTAACAACCCCCCCTTAAAACTGTCACTTAATTCCCCCTTTACGGTAAATTTGGCCGAAAAAAAAAACAAAAAACAGTCACGGAATTGCGTTTTTTGTAACCCGCAGAAACAAAAAAAATGGAAAAAAAAAGCAAATAAAAAACTCATAAAAAACCCAAAAGTTTTTTCCCTTTTTAAAACTTCAGTTCACCCCGAAAAAAAAAGTCCTTCCCACAGCTCTAAATAGGGAAAAAAATAAAAAAAGTTATGGCTTAAGAAGCCCAGCGATGCAAAAATATTTTTTAAACAAAAAAAAAACCTTTTTTTTTTTTAAAGTCTTCAAAAAAAAAAAAAACTATAAAAATGGGTATCCCCGAAATTCGTATCGCCCCAAAGGGGAGAAAAGGGCTAATGGTTTTTTGGGGTTTTTTAAAATAAAAATAAAAAACATATAGGTTTTGCCTTTAATTTCTTCCCCCTGCCTTCCAAAAAAGGTTTTTAAAAAACTGATAAAAATTTTTGTCCCCCCAAAAAATGATGCCAATAAAAACGGCATCTCATCCCGCAAAAAACAACCCCTAATAACTCCGTATACAGAAAAAAAAAAATTTGTTATGGTTTTAAGACTATGGCGATGCAAAAAAGGGTTTTTTCCTTTTTAAATAAAAGTTTTTTTTAATTGTGTAAAACAGTAAAGCAAAAAAAAAAAATAAAAATTGGGTATCGCAGTAATCGTATCGCCCTGCTGAGTAATACTATTTTTCCCATTTTATATGCCGCTGCCCTGCTGTAAAAAAATAAAAAAAAAAAACCCCTCCCGGGAATGCTGTATTTTTTCAAAATGCCTCAAAAAAATTTTTAAATTAAAAAGGGATCAAAGCGGCAAAATCCCCCTCATAAGGGTTACTAATAAAAAGGGTAAAATTTTCCCCCCAAAAAAAAACCCCTAATCAGCGTAACAAAAAACTGAAAACTTTTATGGCTTCAAACAGGACAACAAAAAAAAAGAAATTTTTTTTTTGCCTATTTTATTTTTGAAAAAGAAATTTTAAAACAAAAAAAAAAAACAATAAAATCTATAAATTGCAATTGTCCCGCCCCCCATAGAAAAAGGATATGCAGGGGGCCAAAAGCGGAAATTTTTAAAAGCCCAAAAAAAAATGGAAGAATTCCCTTTTCCCCTATTTTCTAGCCCAATGCAAAAAAAAAAAAAATTTTTGGGAACACCTGGCCCCAAAAAATGTACAATACACCCCTAGATAAAGATCCATGAGGGGTGCGGGTTTTCCAAAAGGGGGGTTAAACTTCTGGAGGTTTCACCTGTTCGGGATTTTGGGGGCCTTTTGAAATCCCGACATGGGCCCCACCAAAATCGGGCTTTCCCAAAAAAGGGCCAAATTTAGCGTTTCCCTCCCTTGTCCCCCCCTGCCTTCCCCAAACAGCAGATTACACCCACATGTGGGGTATTCCCGAACTTGAAAAAAAAATTTTTGTAAAAAGGGGTTTTGGGTGCTTTTTTTTTTGGATGCCTTTTTTAAAAAAAAAAACCCATTTTCAGCAAAATTTTGCAGATTTTTGGGAAAAAAAATTTTTTTTCCATTTTACACCCAAAAAATTTCCAAAAAATTTTGTGACAACCTGGGGGGTCGATATGCTCATACAACCCCCCGGAAAAATATTCCTTTAAAGGGTTTTATTCCCCAAAATGGGTGTATTTAGGGGGGTTTATTAAGTTTTAGACTTGGGTTTTCCCAAAACCCGAAAGGCCCCCCAAATAAAAACGTAATGAAAAAAGAGAACCCCGAGTCCAGTAGGGTTTCCCCCTTTTGGGGTTGTGGTTTGGGGCCAAATAATGAATAGGGCCCATATGGGTATCTCTGAAAACGGCAGAAACTGGGGGGAATTTAATATTAAGTTGGGATTTCCCGATCACATTTTTTCCGTATTTTTTCTTGTGAATAAAGTAATTAAAATTTTAAATCTGCAAAAAAAAGTGAAAAATTTTTTTAAATTTTTCCCTTTCCCCTTTTTTTTAAAATTCCCCTTTAAAACCTAAGGGGTTAATAAAATTCCCAAATGGGAGTTTTTTAAAAAACTTTAAGGGGGGTGGTTCTTAGATGAGGGCTTTTTTTGGGGGGGATCTAAAATACAGGTCAATTTAAAAATCACGTTAGGAAATTGGGGGGTCCCCAAAAAAAGTATATTGCAAAAATTTTTTTGAAAATTTTAAAATTACTAAAAAAAAATTTTTAACCCCCCAATGTCTAAAAAAAAAAAAAATTTTAAAATAATCCAAATACAGAACATAAGGTCAAGTTTGTTATAAACTATTTTGAAATGGAATAACTTCTGTCTTACATGCAGAAAATTTTTTTTAAATTTTTAAAATTTTTTTAAAAATTTTTTTTTTAAAATTTTTTAAAAATTTTTTTTAAATTTTTTTACATGTTTAAAAAAAGCATTTTTTTGGGGCCAAAAATTTTTACTATTTAAAATACAAAGGGGGTCACGAGGAAAAAAAAATCTTTTAAAAACATGGATAAAGGTTTTAAAAAGGGCAAAAAAATTATTCTCAATAAAGTGACCAATGACAGATTTCAAAAATTTGGGGGTCTGTCAGAGGGCCAAATGGCCCGGCGTTAAGGGGGAAAAAAATGCCCGGGAAAAAATTTCTTTTACCTTTCCCCCTACAATTTAAAAGGAAAATTTGTATCAGTTTTTTTTGTACTTCAAGTTTTTTTGTAGTTTTAAATTTTTGGAAACACATTTTTAAAATAGGATGGGAAAACCCACCAAATTTTTTTTTCTTTTTTTTAATTTTATTAAATGGGTTTTTTTTACCCACAGGGAAATTTCTAGCTATTTTTAAAGATCTTTCAAAAAAAAAAATTTATTTTTTCAATATGGGGTCCATTAAAAAGTTCCCTACCCAAATTTCCCGTTTTTTTACAGCTTAAACCCTCCCTTTAACCCCTATTTAAAAATTGTGAAGAACCCAAAAGTTGTTAGAAAACCCCCATATTTTACAATAGGACCCCTTTGATAGGTGCATTTCAAAGCAAAAAGCCCCCCCAAAAAACAAAAAAAATGACCCTTTAGCCACTTTTGACAAATTTTGAAGGGAAAAAATTCGTTAGAAAAAAAACAATTTTTTTTGAAAAAGGACCCCGAAGTTTTTGCGGGATTTTAAAAAAAGGGGAAATGAACCAAAAAATTTTTAAAAATTACTTCCCCAGCCCCTGTTAAAAAAATTTTGAGGGAGAAATCCCTTTAAAAAACATTTTTGTTCCAAAGGACCATGTTTAAAAGCTGTATGTACAGCAACATGACCCCAAAAAATTATAAATATGACTTCTTTAGCCATATTTTTAAAAATTTTTTGAGGGAAAAAATTTCCACTTAAAAAGCCACTTTTCCCCTTTTTGGTTTCCCCAAAGACCCAAAAAAAAGATTTCTAGCCCCTTTTTTTTACTCCCCAGCAAGGCCCAATTTACTGCCAAAAATTTAAAAAAATAAAAAGACTTCTCAGCCACTATTAAAAATTTTGATGGAGAAATGCCCCCTTAGAAGCCACATTTCTGTTTTTCCCAAAAGGACCCTGATTTTAGGTATTCACGCAACTTTAACCCCGGCAAAAATTATAAAATTTTGATTCTCAGCCCCTATTAAAAATTGTGATGGAGAAAAAGCCCCCTTTTGAACCCCCATTTCTGTTCCCAAAAGGGCCATAAATTAAAAGCTGCATTCAAAAAAACATACCTCAAAAACCATTGACAAAGGAAAAATTTTTAAAGATAAAAATGGGGTAAATGGGGAATTTCGGTTTTTTTCATGAAATTGTGTCTTTTTCAGTTTTTCCCCACCGCCAAAAACCCGCAAAAAGATCTTTTGGGAAAAAAAATAAAAAATTTCAGAGAGAAATTTTCATTTTAAAAAAAATTTTTCAAAAAAGGGCCCTTTTTTTTTTTGAAGAGGGAAAGTGAAGTAGACCCCAACTAATCGGTGCCTCAGAAAATTGGGGGCCAAAAACATCATCAGGGATCCCTGCTTTATTTTTTGATGAAAGTCAAACGATCCCCATTTTTCTGTGGGAAAAGTCCCGTAATGACTCCCCCAAACTTGTGAAGGGCCCCTCAGTTTTGAAAGCTTTGGGTGTGGGAGGACAACACCTCTATGGCGTGGCGAGCAGCTCCGGGCCCCTTTTCCCTTTTGGGGTACCCCGAAGTCAATTGGGGCCCGGGCCAAAAATCCAAAAAAATCGGTGTTTTAACCGCAGATCGTTTGGGCCCATGATCTTAAATGGGGTTTTGTGTTTGTTGTGTGCCCCCATTACATGCGTTGGTTTAGGTTGTAAAAAAAAGATTGTCAGAGGTCACCCTTTTGGCTTCTGCCAATTGCCTGCTGCTGCCGCTGCGGCTTTTTTGGACTCTACTGTGGCACGTCGCTTTACGTTTGGGCCCCCCGTGACATTTGAAGAACGTGGGAAACAGGGCGAAACAGATGTTTCCCGTTGATCAAAAAACAAGGTCTCCCTTTCCTGCATTTTATCTCTATTTTTGGGGGTTGGGAAAGGGAAAAAGGGTGAGGGTTTTTTTTTGTACCCGGGGGGCCAGGAGGGGGCCACCCCTAAAAGTTGTTCATTTTGTTTTGGGCCCTTTAAAGCGAGGATCATGTTTGGGGGAAATGGAGCATCCAACAATTTTATGTGGAGATGGGGCCTTGATTTCCCCAAACCCCTTGGGGCGGGGGCATTTGCAAACTTTATCTTCCTCATCTTCCTTCCCCCGCCTCCTTTTTCGGCCAACCTTTTCCAAGGGAGGGGCTTGGTAACGTCGGGTTTTCCAGGGGAAAACCCCCTCTTTCCTCCGCTTCCTCCGGCACAGCTTCAAAAGCCCCCGACTTGCCTTTAGATGATTTCACCCGGGGAGTTTTTTTCGCCCCCCTTGCACTAGCCCCGGGACCCCGAACCACTGCCTAATGAAGAACCCATTTAAAAATTTTTGAAAACTGTCCCGGGCCCCTTTTGGGATTTTCCCGGGGGAAAAAGGCTTCGGGTTTTCCCCATCTGTTTTCCGTTTCCTCCCCCATCGCTGGGGAAATTATGTTTTAGAGTTTTTTCCCAAAATCGTTCAGAACAAGATCACCACAATGTCATGTGACAAGGGCAAATTTTCCCCATGGGCCTTTTTGGGGGGCTTTTTCCCAAAAAGGCAAGGAAAGGTGCAGAAGCTCCCTTTTACCTGCCTCCACCTCGGTTTTGGGTCCAAAAATTCCCCAGGTGCATGTGCCCTTTTCAGGGCCCTGTTTTCACTTTCGTATGCTTAAAGGCATTTTGCTGCTCCCAAATACTGGGGCATGTGGGGGTGGTTTCCCGCGTGTTGCCCCATCCAAAAGAGCCCGGTTTTTTGGGGAGGCCCAGCTTTTCAATGCAACGCGCCAGGGGGGACAAGCAGGGTGCGAATGGGGGAAATTTCAACTCAGACCCCCTTGGGGCCCTTTCCCAGCAGGCAGTCCAACCCTTGTTTGCGCTTTTGAAATTTCGGACACAAGGTTATGGAAAAAGCCAGGCAAAGGGGGGGGGCCCAGCCTACCCAACTTAAGGGGGCCCGCAGTTCCCACCCTTTTTCGCACACCAACCCCTTTCCTGGGACAAGGTTTTTGTCACCCAGCCAGGGTAGGGGCTCGTTGCGGGAAACCGTCCCAAAAAGCCCTTTACCTGTGTGTGGAGGGCTCCAAACAGATCAATTTCAACACGGGCCCGGTTTTCTGGGCCCTGATGCCCCCAGAGGACCTTGGGGGTTTTTTTTTTTAAAGGGAAACCCCGCACCCTCCCTTTTCGGTTTTTAAAAAAACGGGGTCACCCAGCCTTAGAGCACCATCAACCCCCCAAAAAAAAAAACCCCCCAGCTCACCCCGTGAGCTTTCACAGGATTAGGGCCCTTTGGCCCCTGCTTTTTATTCCCTGTGTCGGGTAAGGGTGGACTTTTTCAGACAACGCGCTTAAAAATTTTGTGGAAAACTGGTGGGGCCCGGGGGGGGACGGGTTTTTTTGGGCAAAGAAATGTGTTTTGGCCCTCTGTTAAATTTGGGGGAGGCAAGGGGCCCTGAAAGTTGGGGAAACCCATCTGTGCCCACCAAATTGGGAAAGGGGAAACATTTCCAAGGCCAAAAAACCTGGCAATGCCCACATTCAGGGTTTTGGGTTTTGGGGTGGTTTGGGTTAAAGTGTTTTCTTTAAAGGGTCCCAAACCTTTGGGAAAAAGAAGGGGTGGCTGCAAAACTGGCCACTGTACGGCATTTCAGGTTTTTTTAAACGGTGGAAGGAAATGGGTAGGTTTGGGGCTTTTGGTGGTGCCCGGTGGGAAATGGGCGGGTGGAGGCTGAAGCGGAGGCTGATCCCTGATCATGACTTGAGAGCATGGGCATTTAGGAAAAGCTTGGTGGGGGGGAGGAGGGGGGCGGAGGGGCAGAGGGTGTGACAGTGGTTTTGGGAAACCCCTCATCGGGGGTGCCTTTTTTTTTGGGAAAGTTTTTTTTTCTCCAAATTTTAACTCAGCCCTTTGCTGCATGTGATTAGACATGTTGGTGGTGGTTAAAAAACAAGATTCCCTTTCCCCTTTCTGATGCGTTAAAAACAAAGGGGGGCATATGACATTTTTTGGGGGAAACAGAGGCTTGCTTTAAAAAGGGCCCCGGCTTGAGAGGTCCTGGGGCCTTTTTGACGCCGATAAGCAGGACGGTGTTTTCCCCGGTGGGGCTGGGGGGGAATCAATTCCCCGCGGACCCTTTTCCGGGCTGCCCCCTCCCCTTTTTAGGCGGGGGGCCCCTATTGGGAAATTTCCCCCTCGTCCCCCCTCCTCGACAATTATGAAGCGCGTCGCAAGCAAATTTCTGCTGAAAGGAAACCCCGTTGGAAACCCCAATGTCATCGGGCACAACATCATTTAAAACAGGTTACTTGGTCGTCCCCGGGCATTCTGCATCCAGGAGGGGGGGCCCACAAGCAAGAGGGGACCGCGATTGACCGGCTTCCCTCTCCCCCTTTGGCTTTAGTAAATGGGCGTCCCCAAAACAAAATCATCCTCTTTTTGGCCCCTTGGCTTTGGGGAAAAGCCTTCTGGAAACCCCCAAACCCCATTTTTTCATCAAAGAGGCTTTAAAAAAGGATTATTAAGTGGTGGGGTACCGAGTTTACATTTGGGGTGCTTTCGCTTCAAGTGGGAAAAGATGCTGATGATGTGATGACGGGGCATTTGTGGCCGTGAAGGAGGACGAGGAGGTAAGATTCTGGAAAGCAGGTTTTTTAAACCCCTGAAAAACAGAAATTTGGGGACGCTTTTTCGTTAAAAAAGATTCACAGCGCCCGGGCCCAGCAGGGCAGGTGACGGGGCCCGAAACCCACGATCCTTGGGATGCGTGTTTTCGCCACCTGGAAGGAGGGAACCCTTTCCGACCTCTACCTCCCACACCCCCTTTGCTGGTTAAAACCCGCATTTTCGCTCCATGTTCGAAAAAATAAAAATTTAAAAAGTTTGGAAGAGTTTTTGAAAGTTTTATTAAAAGACGGGGAAATCACAGCTATTTTTTAAATCCCTCCCAAAATTTTCCCCACAGCCCCCCTAAAATTTGAAACCCGAAAAGTTTCTAGCGAATACCTTTTGAAATGCGGTTTTTGGGGGATAAAAACCCTAAGACAAAAACAACAGTGTTCTTCCCTTTAGTCCCAGGGTTTTTTCAACTACCCAGTAGGGCTAAGAATTTATAGTTTTTAACAAAAAATATACAAGTGCCAAACTTTAGATTCAACGAGCGCAATTTTTAAAAAAATTTTAAAATTTTAAAAGGTGAGAAATTGCATTTTTTTTTTTTTTTTTTTTTTTGGGAGCAATGACAAAGAGAACATTGCTAGAAAATGTTTTTTATCAGAATTGTCGTACAACGTGGTAAATTTTAAAAAAAAATAGGGGACACCCCGTTTTCAATACAGCTATTTTAAAAAAATTTTACGGATAACAAATGTGGTTTTTTGCACCAATGAAAAAAACCCAAAAGTAAATACAAAATTTCTGTATTTTTAAATTTAAGTACAAGGGGGCCCCTATGAACCAAAAAATGGCTGCACCAAAGTAAAAAAAAAAACCTATTTGAAATGTATACGGATAATAAAAGGGGGTTTTTCACTATGAAAAAACCCCCGAATTACCCAAGAAATTTTTGTATGGTAAATAAGTACAAGATGGGTCCCTTTGGGAAAAAAGCTTGGGTCCCCCAAAGTGAAAAAACGGAATTAAATTGTGTCTGATTTTAAAAATAGGTGGTTTTTTATATGAAAAAACACCTGCCAAATTTCTTGAAATTTCGTATTGGGAATATCCCTGCAAGATGGGTTTTTAACAAAAAGGGCCCGTGCCAAAGTGAACAAAACCTAAAAAAAATTGTGTTTAAAAAAATAAAACGTGGTTTTTGCACCTATAAAAATTTTCCTGCGGTTTACTAAAAAAAGTTTTTTGGATTCCCAAAAATTTAAAATACAAGGGGGCTCTATGAAAAAAATGGGCCACACCAAAAAATGAAAAAACCTACTTTAAATGTTTACGGGTAAAAAAAAAGGGGGTTTTTTTTCACCTATGAAAAACCCTGAATTACTAGTAAATTTCTGTAAAGGAATATCCTACAAGGGTGGGGCTTTTTTTAAAAAATGGCCTGCGCCAAAGTGAACAAAAACCCAATTAAATTGTGTTTGGATAATAAAAAGGGTTTTTGCACCCATAAATTTACCCGCAGTTTACTAGAAAACCCCAAGTTTCTGGGGTTAAAAAAAAAACCCCATTTAAAAGAAGGAAAAATTTTTTCAACCGTTGGCTTTAAAGGAAACCAAAATGGGGCCCGCGCCAAAGTGAACAAAAAAAAAAACGGGAAAAAAAATTTTTTGTAATCGTTAAAATTTTAATAGGGTTTGGGGTTTTTTCAAACCCTTGGGAAATTAAAAAAAAACCTTTTTCAAAAATTTTTCCTTAAAAAGAAAAAATTTTTTTATGGTTTAAAATCCATACAAGATTTGGGGCTTTTTTAAAAAAATGGCCTGCGCCCAAAATGAAAAAAAAAACCTAATTAAATTTTTGTACGGATAATAAAGGGGGTTTTTTTTCACCATAAAATACACCTGCGGTGACTAGAAAAGTTCGTACCCATTGTTTAGTACAAAATGGGGGTCTTTGAAAAAAAGCCCTTTGGGTGCGCCCCAAAGTGAAAAAAAAACCCAATAAATTGTTTTAAGGATAATAAAGCGTTGGGGTTTTTTCCCCCTATTTAAATTTCACCTGGGGGGTGACAAAAAAAGTTTGTATTATTGTAGTACAAACGGGTCTTTTGAAACAAAACTGGGGGTGCGCCAAAGTGAAAAAAACCTAATTAAATTTTGTAGGGTAATTTAAAAAAGGGGTTTTTGACCTATAAATAACCTGCGGGGGGGCTAAAAATTTTTGTATCCTAAATTTTAAGAACAAAGTGGGTTTTGAAAAAAAACTAGGGTGGCGAAAGTGAAAAAAAAACCCAAATTTAAAACGTGTTCAGATAATTTAAAAAGGGGATTTTTGCACCTATCAAATACACTAGCCCGTTGCTAGAAAAAAAATCTGGGATCCCAATATAAGGTACAGGCTTTAAAAAAATACAAGCTAATATTTCACCAAAAATGGGGCCCAAAAAATTTTAAAAAAAACCCTTTTTAATTTCAAGGGGCAAAACAGGTTGGGCTTTCACTATAAAAAATCCCTTTCAAAAAAATGCCCGTGCCTGCCCGTCTGGGGTTCGCCCCCCACCCCCCGCAAAATCCATAACATTCCCCGTCATTTACGTCGCCAAACCCCCCCTCCCCTTTCTCTAACCCCTAAGCTGATTTTTTGGCCCCCAAATTTACAGGAACGCCAAAATTCGCGTTTTTTATGGGGGTTGTGCGCAGGGTTTTAACCAAAAATGCTTTTTCGAAAAAATCCGATCAACATAAAAAAAAACCCTGCCGATTTCCAAAATTTGTCGATAATAATCGCTAACACTACCCATAATTAGAGATGGGGGAATTGATTCTAACGAAGTGGAAATTTTGTTTAGAATTTC
>JAODAL010050409.1:0-27425 GCA_025379985.1 Phyllomedusa bahiana
GAAATGTGGCTTTTAATTTTGGCATTTCCCCCTCAAATCTTTAATAGGGGCGAGAAGTCAATTTATAATTTTTTGGGTCATGTAGCTGTGAGATACAGCAATAATCATGGTCCTTTGTAACAGAAATGTGGATTCTAAGTGGCATTTCTCCCTCACAATTTTTAACAGTCATTTTTATAATTTTTTGGGTCATGCTGCTTTGAAATGCAGCAATACTACAGGTCCTATTATAAAAAAATTTTTTTCTAACAGACATTTGTTCTTCACAAATTGTCCAAAGGGGCTCAAGGTCATCTTTGAATTTTTGGCGGCATTTTGCTTGAAATGCAGCTAACTACAGGTCCTATTATAAAAAAAAATGTTGTTTCTAACAGACTTTTGTTCTTCACAATTGTCAAGAGTGGCTCAAGGGTGATGATGCTGTCAGAAACAGGAATAGGTAGGACAACTTTTAAATGGACACATATTGCAAAATGACTTGTTTTTGCAAGATCTTTAACAGAGCTAAAAAATCCCTGTATTGAGACAAACCCATTTAATACAATTAAAAAAGAGAAACAAAGACATGGTGGGATTCCATCCTAATTTTAAAAATGTGTTTCTAGAATTAACTACTAAAAATTTGCATGTACAAAATAGCTGGTAAAAAAATTTCCTCTGAATTGTACAAGGGGAGGTACGGAAAACTTGACCAGATTTTAGGTTATTCAAGGACATGGAGTAGGGAGCACGTGACAGAGAACAAAGTTACAGAGACAATTTCCTCCAGCATGTTGAGTAAAAAGAGAAAAAGAATGCCAAGAAAAAGGGCACCTGGGTGGAAAAAGGAGCGTTAACCACCAGTATTCCAAGTGAAGCTCAATTGGTCCGCCTCAAAACGGAGGGCAAGCGCTACCCAGACAGGGACAGTATATGTCCAGTGAAACAAAATGGTGTTGAAATACTCCTTTTTCCGGCACTTTTTAAATGTGGGGTCATGCGGGTTTGGGGCTCATGTTGTGGCCCAGGCCCGTATATCAATGTCCATTGAAACTAAAATGGTGGTTGAAAGACTCCTTTTTCCGGCACTTTTGAATCTGGGGGTCATGCGGGTTTTGGGGCTCATGCTGTGGCCCGGGAAACATGGATAGCAATGTCCATTTAAAAACTAAAATGGTGGTTGAAAGACTCCTTTTCCGGCACTTTTAAATGTGGGGGTCATGCAGGTTTGGGGCTCATGCTGCGTTCCAGGACAGGGATATTCAATGTCCGTTCAAGTAAAATGTTTGGTTTCAAATCATACGCCTTCTGGCACTTTTTAATTTGTGTGTGATGCAGTTTAAGGGGCATGCTGTGGTACAAGACAGGATAGTGAATGTTGTGTGTTTTTTTTTTCTGTGGCTTTTATAACCTAAGTGTGTTGCCTAAGAGGTAGCACGTATCCATTTGACTGTTGGGATTTAATTCCAGCTTCCCCACCCGTTTGGGTGTAAAATAAGGTGTTTTTTGCTCTCCCTGACTTAAGGGTCATCGCCTAATCATGCTCCCATCGATTCGGGTCGTGATGGTCGATATCGACCTCAAACCGATGTCAGGGCCCAACGCAACGCTCAACACACTCGGGGCCCTTTTAAAAATTTTTACCGCTAAGCCATAACTTTGGCTTCGTTCAAAATCAAATTTTTCCCTAAATTCTAAACAATTTCCTTCGCTCACCCCAACAGCCACATGGGGCAAATTTAAAACATAAACTATGAGGGAGTAATTTTGACCCCTTTTCGTTTTTTTTTTCTCTTCTTGCTACATTTTCAGTTTTCCGGGCTTGAAACTCGTGATTTTTCCCTCAAAGAGTGAAAAAAGATTTTGTGAAAAAATAATTTTGGTAAAAAAATTTGCGCTTTTTTTTAAAAATTTTTCCCAAAGAATATAAAGGGGAGTCTTTTGACTCCCTCTATTTTTTGGGGCCCTTTTTGTCACTAAATGTTGCATAAAGTTTTTGCATAAATTTTTTCACTCTGTCTTTTTTCCCCTGTTTTTCATATAGATGTATTTAAATTTTTACATGTCAACTTTTTAATTTTCCTTGTGTTTTTACCTCTTGTTTTACTGTGTAATGCTGAACAAAATCTTTTCTCAAGCTCTTACCTTTTGCAAAGAAGGGGGGTGTTTTTCAAAGGTTCTAGAGGAGAAATATTCTGGATAGAAAACTTTACTATCATTCAGCAAAGAGAAAAAAGAAAACAGACGCAGACATACGAGCTTGAAACCATCAGGTATGAATTTTAGAAATGTTTAGCTGCCTGTAAACTGATTCAGCCCCCCTACTTTAAAGGGGGCAAAAACATTTTTATTTCTTTTATTTTTTCATTTCATTTCTATTTTTCACGGGGAACTATATAAATTATGGAATTTGTGAGGAATAGGGAGAGAAGCGTTTGATAAAGCCTCAGGTATTCTGGTATTTTGCAATCCAAAACCGGAGAATGAATCGGAATCCGTTTTGCGGGAACAGTATTTGTTTCGACAGTGAAAGATTTCTTTCTCAGAACATATCAAGTAACTGAAGACTCAGAAGGAAAAAATCCAAAGGAAATGTTATGGTATTTATTTGTTTTTCCCACCACTGATTGGGGCCTGGCACACAGCAAATTCTGGCTGAATGCCCTGATATTTTTTGGCAAAAAGGGCCGTACCTCCCCGCTCAAACCCCTGAAGCCCCGCTCCAAACCCCGGGCGGGAAACCCGCTTCGGGGACAGGCAGCGCTTGCTTACGCCAGCACGGCTCCGCCCCCAACAGGGGCCCGCCCGGGGATTCGAGCGGAGTTTCGGGTATAAACCCGCTCTGTCCCTGAGCGGGCAGGTACGGGGGAGGGGTGAAAATTCCCATCGGATATTCCCCCCAAAAACCACCATTCCCGGGACCCTTAAAAAACAAAATTCTAAATACATCAACTTTTTTCCAGATTTTCCCAAAGCCAACTGGGAACGGGCCATGCAGTTATGTTTCCTCGTACCACCCCTCCGGGTCGTGGACAAAAAAAAACGCAAACGTCCCAAAAGAAAGAACAACAGTAAGATGGCGCGAAGGTAATGAACACAAACACCAAAAAGGGCGAATCTGGGAATACTAGTTTCAGCGGATGGTATTCAATGGAAACCGTTAAATTGAAGAACATTGCCGGGTGGGCGTGACAGCCAAAATATTTTTCGGAAGCACCTGGCCCTCAGGAACCCCAGAAGAAAATCATTACGAAGTCCTTTGAGGCATGGCTTTTTATTTTTTTTTTCATATATATTGCACATATAAAAAAATGTACCTTGCAGAAGATGCAGGAACAATAATTTACTTTTTACTCTTTTTAATGAGGAGCTAGATGCTTTCATGCGATATTCTTTTCTGTGGAAAATCTGGGACGAACTGTCAAAATGATTACAGTATTTGGGGTAATGACTGGAAAACCGTTTTTTCAAAGGCAAGTCTTGGGACCGTTTGTGAAATTATGAGGTTTTCTCAATTTATGAGAAAACTACTCGTCGGGGGAGACGCAAACGGCAAGTTTGCCCTATTTTTTACTGTGGGGACGGTTTATTGAAAAAATTTTATTGGTGTTAAAACCTGGCCCCCTACAAAAACGTGGATAGCAACTTTTCCAAAACAAAAAAGGGGTCCATTCACGCATACATGCCTTTTCCCAAACCAATAAAATGGCCACAAATATTGCACTGTTGATAAGGATAGCAAATATTGGCAAAAGGGTTCCCTACTAGGCAAAATACACACCCGTGCTGAGACCGTTTAGTGACCAGTGGTAAAGAAGTTATTGGGCCCTTTTTGAAAAAAGGTCGCAAAGTTACAAAAAGATAATTTTTTACTTCATAAATTAGCTAAAAACTAAAAAGCAAAGGAACAACCATCTTGGGGGAAAACTGAAGAAGTAAGCGAGAAGTCCAAAAAAAATAAAATCATGAAAAGGGTTGACAACACTAAAGGGTTTTTTGAAAAAGAAGACAATTTTTCATTACATTTAAAACAAGGAAAGGTCAACAAAAATTTGTCATTTTTTGGGGTTTTGTCCATCCAGTGTTTTTGTTGCGTCTGTTCCCAAAAAAAAACCCCGAAACGGTAAAGTTTTACAATAAACAAAATATGAAAGATGGATCAGAGGCACAAAAAAACCCCACAACATGCACAAGGGGATGGCCCTTTCATGCATTTGAAAAAGCCCTTTAAATTTGCGGGAAAAAATAGGTAATATTCAAAGGGGATTCCCACCAAAAAATGCACGAAGGCTTTTTGCAAAAGCTTTTTGAAGAGTTGAGTGGGCCCCATGTCACGATAGGGGAAAAAGGTTCCACGCCCCCGTTTTTACATGCTCAAAGTGAGGGTTTAAACAAAATTTTGCCAGATCAAAAAAAGTGCAAGAAAAAAAAGTCTGTCGGCAATTGTAAAACTTGTGGTAAGTCTTTGTGTGGGCAATGTACGCCATAAATCAAAGGCAATCCTAAAAAGCAAAACACAAAAATTTTAAAGGTGGAAAATTTTGCGCCATATTTTTTTTTTTAGCCCTCCCCCTACTTTTCTCTGCTTTTTTTTTCTTCATTTTTGTTTATAGTGTGCACTTGAATAAAAAAAATGTTTGAAAAACGTCTATTAAATTTTTTTTATTTTCTGTAAAAAAAAAAGAAAAGCAGAAAAAAAAAAAATCAAAAGCTTACTGTTGGATTCACAATAATAAAAATTACAAAAAATATAATTATTTAAAAAATAACCCAAATGAAACTCTAAAATAAACGAAAACAGCAAGGGGTCAAAATGACTCCCTTTTGTAGTTCTAGGGGGGGTCACATCCCTTTCCTTGTTAAAATAAATCTATACCTAAATTTAAATAGGAAGTCCCCAAAAACAAACAAACCCTTTTTAAGGTTTTCATATATAATTTGATAATCATTTTGCTTTTTTTGTGGGATTTTTTAAGGGATAAAGTCAGAAAAGAATACTTCGAGACTTAATTCATGGGGCCTTAATGAAACCTGGATTGCAACAACCAGTAGGGGGTTTTTTTATTCCCTTTTTCCTTTTAATACTGTATTCATTTCCCTTTTTTATCTAATTTTTTTGCTTAAATTTTTTAAATTTTATAAATTTAAAAAATCAATTAGGGCGGAAAAATTTTTCTCCCTGATTCCCACAAAAAAAGAAAATAAAAATGTTAATGCAAACCCGCACAATGTATTGGGGGGAAAAAAAAGGTGAAAACCCTTGGGGCAAAACCAATTGTAAGTCTATTTTAAATTTTTGTAATGCTTCACTTTTCCTGTGGGAAGCTTTTCAGGGAAATAAAATAAACCTAGAAAAAATTTTTTCAAACATGATGTAATCAGAAAAAACAGCCTTTTAACTTCTTTTATAGACTTTAAATTTGAATTTCTATTTATTTTTAAGAACTCCTCCTGCTGCAGTGCATTTTTTTAGATGCCTTCATCCAGAGGATTATATTTTTTTCCTAACTTTAGTTTTTTTTGGGAAAAATATCATTTTATTCCAAACCCCATAAAACGGGGTATAAAAATAAAAAAAAGGGTAATTTAAAAACGGCATCAATCTTTTTTTTCTGCCACCCTCCCGTTTTTTTGCTACAAAGTCTGGGAAATTTGGGGAATGGTTTTGAATTTTTGGGCAGGGGGAACTTTTTGGGTCAGAAAAATTTATTTTTGGATCTAATCAAATTTAGTAAAAAGAAATTGCAAAGAGAAAAGAGGTTAATTTAGCCCAAAAGGGGCACAATAAAAAAAGGGAAAAGGGAAAAAAAAAAAGTTTCCCGGGAAAATGTTTTTGCTGGGGTGGGACTGGGGTTTGGGGGGATGGGTAAGGTGATGTGGACAGGGAACATAGATTTAACCATTTTTGTTTTTTTCCCCATGTTTTTGGGATCTACATAAAACCCCATTTTAAAAATGTAAAAGTTTATTAAGCTTAAAAACCAATTTAAGCCTAACCTGTACCCTATTATGTTTTATAAGGTCAAATTACAGCGACTGTGAGGAAAGTAACCTGACGTATGACATTCATTTTATTATTCTACAGAAGGTGTCCATTACCTTCTACAGCATAATTTTTGCCC
Organism: Phyllomedusa bahiana; assembly: GCA_025379985.1. Classification (NCBI taxonomy): domain Eukaryota; kingdom Metazoa; phylum Chordata; class Amphibia; order Anura; family Hylidae; genus Phyllomedusa; species Phyllomedusa bahiana. The sequence continues at coordinate 6,102 of JAODAL010050409.1, forward strand.
TTGGGATTATCGGTAATGGATTAGTAATCTGGATTGCCGGATTCAGGATGAAGAAGACGATCAGCGCTGTGTGGTTCCTCAATCTCGCCATTGCGGACTTCCTCTGCTGCGCTTTTCTTCCCTTGCGAATTGCTGACTGGGTTTCCTTCTTATATTCAAATATCATGTTTTGCATATTGAGCGTAATTCTGTTCACTCTGAACATGAGCGTCAGTGTGTTCATCCTGACGGCCATGAGTATTGACCGCTGTGTATCCGTCATGTGGCCATTCTGGGCAAAAGTTCATAGGACCCGTAAACTGGTGAGAATCACTGTGGCAATCATTTGGGTGTTGAGTCTGATCTTCACTGGTTTTGTGTTTTTCATATTCGCAGTCGATCTTCATAGTGATTCCGAATGGTGTTTATATGGACCTTGGTATATAGATGAGTATACACCTGAGCTCCCTCCTCAAATAAGTCAGATTGCTCAACTAACCAGGTTAATTATAATGTTTGTGATCCCTTTTCTCATCATCTCGATTAGTTATACTTCTATTTTCTGCAAACTTAGAAAAAGTAAGAGACCTCGGAGATCTCAGAGGCCCTACAGGATCATCACCACTGTTATATTGTGCTTCTTTATCTGCTGGTCTCCATATTACTTTTGGCCACTAACACCCATGTTTAATCCATCTGACTTTCATTTCTGGATAGTAAATACTATTATAATCAGCCTGTCTTACCTTAACAGTTGTATCAATCCAATTATCTACGTTTTCATGGGCCAAGACTTTCTTAAGATCCATTCCCTTCAGGCTTGAAATAGCTTTAAGTGAACACCCTAATGACCAATGTGAAGAACAGGAGGATTGTGAACCTGCTCGTACTACAGCAGTTTAAATATGCATAGCATTTTATAGCATAAATTAAATTCTGTTACGGATTGTTATAAATCAAAGTTGTTACTAAAAGTTGGGGAAAAGTGAAAGTGCATACAAGAAATGGGACATTACTTACTAAAAAAACACTAAAGTTCTTAGGGGCTTGTTCACAGCTCAATGACTGAACTAAACTAAACCCATAAGCTAGCAAATCTGGACTTTATGATAAATGTAGAAAAAAAAAATCACAGGTGCAGCTAATTGCTTGAGCAAGATGAAAAACTGCACACCAACTTAATACCTGTACACACCCGCATGCAGAAAAGCCGCAGTATAATGCATGGGGAGATTGCACAGATGCAAAATTACCAATAAGGCCTCGTTCACACGGCTTATTTCAGAACATATTGATGGTCGGATTTCCGATCGTCAATACGCTACGAAATCAGTCTGAAATAAGTTGCAGGCAATTTAATATTGCTTTTAATGGGAAATACGTGTTGTCGTTCAGACAACAAGTATTTCCGTGCCGTATTGCCGCTGCGGATTTGCGGCCGCAGTACGGCCGGAAAAACAATGTGCATGTCAATTATCGGGCCGGATTTCGCGACGGATTCACCCCATATAATGAATGAGGATTGTAAATCTGTCGCGAAATACATGCCACACTTAGTGACACTTATTTGCAACTGATTTTCAACTGATTTCGGAACGTATTTACAATCGAATCCCCCGGTAAATATGTTCTGAAATCGCCGTGTGAAATCGCCTAAAAAACCACTCCCAAAAAACTCAGTCATGAGGGGGGTGGTTTGGTACTACAATTGCATATAATAAGGCGTAAAAAGGGTGCCATAAATAAAGATCGTGTGGTACACCATGCTGGCTTACAACTATTTGTGACACCCCCTACTATAAGATAGGGGGCTGCCCGCAATTTCTAAGTGTCCAAAAAAAACACAAGCACACTCTGTCCCCCGCCCCGTTGGGCAATAAAAATTGCCTACTGGAAAAATGTTAAATATGAGGTATTAGTTGGTAAAAAAGTGAAAGTGGACACATCTGTAAGAAGATCTGTTACTCAATGCCTAATTTTCATTTAAAATAACAGACAACTATTAACATCAGGGGGTACATATATGAAACTGGGCCACAACATGGAAGCTCTAAATCAATATAGAGGAGTGTAGAATGCAGCAGTTTGTATGAACCTGGCGTATGTGGGTTTATAAATCTGGTGTGTGGTAAGCCTTGCGTGGCTTAGCATATCTTTGGCGCATATCCGTGGTGCATACCATATCTTTGGCGCATTTAAATGTGCTGTGCCTGATGCAAGTTTTGATGTATAACTGTCCATACATCTATAGAACCATTCTATGACAGTTTTGTGGTGCAAGACAAGGCAAAAAAATGCAATCCCATTCATACATGTCTCCCATCGTCTCTTAAAGTAAACTTAGCAAGAAAACATTATTGTGTTCAATTGAAAAAAAATTTTCATACAATATTGACCACACATAACATCGCAGCCCCCAAACTCCCCCTACTTTAGGGGCCCAAAATTTCTATTCCGTGTCCCCTTTTTCCAACAAAAAAAATTTTGTGCCGACGGTGTCCCTTGGGTAGTTAAGGGGGTTTCTCACTAATTGTTTCATCTACCCAGCCCCTGTTTTTTGTTTTCTTTTTGAATCCTGGCAGTTTACTGGCTTCTACTAGGCTGCGTAGAAGCCAGGACTGTGAAAAGAAACCCCAGGCTGGCAACTTATCATGAGAGATAAAAACAGGTCGTAGCAAATAGCGACCAGTGTGGAGCCTATCATGAAAGGTAAAACGGTCTGTACATAGAAAACCAGGCGGGGCAGCCTATCAGAAGTTTAAACAGGTCTGTAGCTTAGCGACCTCAGGCCCTATGCGCCATAAAAGGGGGGATATCTCAAAATATTTTGGACACTGGTTTGGACATATATTGCAAAGTGATTTTTGTTTTTGCAAGATCTTTTAAATAAAAAGCCAACCCTTGTATGAGACAACCCTTTAAGCATTTTTTCCCATCCATAAACCACACCCCTCCTTGGTGTCTGATGAGAGATGAAATAACCCTTTAAGGGTGTTTTTACCCCCAAAGATCAATACATGGGCTACAATGAGGGCCGGGTGCTAAAGGGGAAGGGACCATACATCGATCAGGGAAGCACTACCCCCATTTAGCAAAAATTTTCTTTATCCCCACCCCCCATACAAAGATTCTACAGTGATTATGGCAAAAAAGAACAACGAAAAAGGTTAGTCCAAAACGACGAGAAATTTTCAAGTCGGAATCCATGCAGATTCTGATTTGAAAAACTCGTCTAACACCATAAGTAAAATATTCCTCACTGACCTCAATAGAGGATACGTGTTTTTTGTTCAACAATGCGCATTTTCTCATTTGGGTTTTCAGTTTAAAAGATAAATGAAAGCATGTTCATTCTTCCATAGTATTCTATGGGTTTTGGATTGGCATCCGACATAGTTTTTAACGCGTTTGCTTTAAAACCCCCCAAGAAATTATTTTTTTATGCTGTAAACCCGAGGAAAAATAAACCTAAATCCACATAAAATATTTGTTGAAAACCGTATTGTCCGACGCGATTTTCAATGGAGAGTAAATTAAACTCTATATCTGGACGTACCCTTAACGTTCCTGTGTCTTATCAGTTACATAGTTTCAGCATTTAGTCAATCTGTTTTGTTTATAAACCCGATCTATATAAAGTCACAACATGATTAGTTGTTTCTTTATTTCTACTCTCAACTTGATGCATTGTATTTGCTGCACAGGGAAATTGTTTGGGAAATTCTAAGGTGAGAGAATGTAGAAGAGAAGAGAAAATATAATTATAAAACCTGGCATTAACGCCTAGATCTAAAGGAATTACTCAGAACAGACATACATTTTGTTACAGTGAGTGTTACATTGTAAGTGATGTAACCCCTACTACATGGGATAATATTATTTATTATCAGGGTTGTGCTCTGGATTCGGGTCAATGTAAAATTCAGATTTAAAGGGACACCGCCATCAAAATTTATAATATATATATATATATATATATATATTATATATAATATTTTAAATAATATTTCCTGATCGTCCTATGGCACACACCATTGGAATACTTCCCAGTACAACTGGGAGAGACGGGTTTAACAAGCGTAAGGGAACAAAAATATTTAAATTTGTTGCCCTATAAACCGGGGCTGGAAGAAACCGCACACCAAAATTTTTCCTCTCAGGATTTGGAAAGGGAAACAGGTGTCTTTTTGTTGCCCTGTGGACCTTCATCTAAGGCCAATTTCGTATTCCCGGGGCTGTAGACTGGAGAGTCTCGTCCCTCTACCGAAGAACAACATGGGGGTTTTGTTCATTTGAACAAACGGTGTTGCCCTTGTAAGGGATTGTGGCATCCAGAAGTCCCTTTGGGCTAGATTGGAGCCCTGTACCTACCTTGCCCCCTCAGCGCGACGTGGAACCGGGCACTTCTACTTTTGCCCTCTGGATAAGCCCCAAACAGCTGATCCTTGCGAAGCTTTTTTCCTGCATGCGCGAGTTTGCTATTACAGCAAATCTCGCTGAGATCGGGGGCTTGAAATTTGGGGCAGCATTTCAAGGTGTTTCCAAACGCAAACCTCTCAAGGTAAGCTGTGTTTTAATGTGCTGCCTACAGCTGTGCATAAGAGGCTGCTATTCTCCCCCTCTGCTGATCTGGCTTTTAACAAGGGCTGCTTACTCCCCTTGGGACTGTGCGTATATAAGGGCTGTTCTGCCCCTCTGCTAAATCTTGCTGTTAAAAGTTAACTATTTCTGTCCCAGACAGCAATCTTCCCTGTTTAGCAAGGTGAGCTGTAGTTAACCTGTGCAGTAATATGAGTGCTATACTGGCCCCTCTACTGTGACTTATTGTCAAAAAAGTTAACCATTTCTGTGCTAGCCAACAAAACCTTCCTGTTTTTAAAAATGAGGGACTTGGTGGTGCATATCTGCCTGCTGCATGATTTCATGCAGCCTGTGCATTTAAAGAGGCTGCTATATTGCCCCCTATTATGTTTCTTAACATGTGTATTTGGGCACCAACAAAACTTTTCTGTGTAGTAAAGGGCTTTTTTAATGACCTTTAGCATTTTGGCTTACTGGAATTTTCAATTCTAACTAGTCTTTGCTTAACCCTTTAATGTCCCCTCCAGAGGGAAAAGTGGGAGAAGGAAAAAAAATCCCAAACAAGGCTGTGTGTTAGATGCAATCAGCCCCATCCAGATGAATGTCCTCTAATTATTACTTTAGGGTTCTTCTCCGAAGGGACGGTTCCTTACATCGGGCTAGAACCTTTTCTCCCGGTTTAAAAGGGAATCCGCAAATTTCCCAAAAGTTTAGAGCCACTCAGGGAATAACACAAACAAAACCCGCACTAAGCCTCAACCTACTTTACCCCCTCCCCATTGGTGACAGTTAAAAATCTGAAGGGAATATGTTTCGAGGATTTTTGATAAAATTATATTCTGAGGAATCAGACGATTTTTAATCCTAAGGAAGAACAAATTACCGCATTTTTGCAAAATCGGAAAAAAAAAAAAAAAAAAACATGAAATCGGTAAAGATTCACCCTTATCTCAGAGCTCATTCCACCAGATCCCTGTGACTCCTGGGCAGAATTTGGGCAAGTGCCTTTTGATCAAATTTTTAAGGGCCCCCAAAAGGGCTACAAACCCTCAACATTTTTAAAAAATTACAGATTGGATGCCTCTCGGCAAATGTTCGACTTTTTTTTTAATAAAAACTCAGGAAAGCTTCGGGGTCCTAACCCTCTTTATATTGCTTTTTAAATCCAATGGTGTTGCGGTAGGCGATCAGGAAAATGGAAATTTCTTACTGAAATTTCTTTTTCCTGGAGTCCGTAGGCAGCACAGCTTTCCCCCCCCAGATTAAATTTTCCTTCATTTCTACTTACAATACGGTGTGGGTGCTTCTCCCGCCAGGCTTTTTTGGCAAAAAAATTAAGTGATTAAATTTGTTCAAATTTCTGTTGTTAACCTGTCTCTCCTAGTTGTACCTAGAGGAAGTATTCCAATGATGTGCTGCCTACGGACTCCAGGAAAAATAAATTTCGGTAAGCAAATTTCCACTATATACACCAAGTAAAAAGAAATCCAAATTTACATATATATAAAATTTTTGTAAGTTCCCCTACTTTTCCTGACTTTGCTTCTGTGGTCTCTCATAGCACAACAGTAGGAGAATTACTTGATGTTCCTTCTTTCTGGTCGGCTTTGGTCTGACAAGTGTAAGTCCTATCAGCAATAACCGGATAAGTGTAAAGAACCCCTCCGCCATCTCCCCAGAGTAGAAAAAAGATTGCACTATTTTCCTTTCATGTATTGCTGGTGATCTTGTATAATCCTATCTATTCCTGTGGAGAGAACAATAGAGCAAAAGGGGATATCATTTTCCTACTGTTTTTAAATGGATTTGAGAGATAAATAGTACTGAAGAAAATCTGCCCTGCCAAAAAAAAATTTCTTTCAACAGGAAGGATAAAATTTTGTATGAGCTTTTTCAAAGCAAAAATTAAAAACTAGTTTTCCAGGAATATTGGTTTTAACAAAAATACTCCTTTCTAATGGCTGCGTCCCTTTGAGCAATTTGATTCAGACAGCCTTGAAACAGATTTTGTCAAAAAATTGGTTACAAAAAATTTAAACCCCCGCGTAAAATTTGGGGTTTTGAAGGTTTCGGGAGTTTAAAACTTTTGGGGGTTGTTTACAATCAGCACATCCCGGGCTCACATCACTTCTGCTGTGTCCACCATTACTTTTGGTTTACATAATTTACCCTATATTTTGGAAATAGGAACTGACATTGGATGTGATGCCCAATGTCCCTTCTGATGTCACTTTCACTTTCCAGAACAAAGACCTAAAAAAAAATCAGGAAATTTGTCAGATGACTGCACTCAAAGTGATGTTATAGTGGTATTGATGAGAGGACACCACATGGCTGATGCACAGTGCACATGGTTATTCAACCAATCAAAATGTGGACTCCTTAAACTACAGTCTCTATAATGGTTGATACAAGTATTACTTTTCCCCATGCAAGTCCCATTGAACTGTTGCTTTATTAAACTGGACAACCCCTTTAAAGTGGAATTATTTGGGCCAAGAAAAATTATTCAATACACTTACACAAGAAATACCTTCCTCCCCGATCACCTGTCCTCTCTCTTCTGCTACAGCACACATATTTCCTGGCTCATGTGATGTCTTGGCCACAATGAGTTAATCACAACGGGGGCCAATTGATATGCCCAGCTGGAAGCAAAAAAGGGAGGATGAAACAGAGGACAACAACAAACGTAATGATCAATAGAGTCACATCAGACCATAGCTTTGCTTGTTTTTGCTTCACTTTGTGACCTTTCGGCATTCTGTCTTTTCACAAACTTGAGGGTTTCAATCGTTTCAATATCTGAAGATCTAATCACTGAATAAGTCAGAACAAGACAGATAATGATGCACCACATAAAGGATACAGTATTGTCCCAGGAGAGACATAACTGAACAAACATTTCTTAGTAATTGTAATGCGGATTAAAAAGACGTGTAAGGTCTCATAAACACAAGACCGAAAAAGGGAGCAGGGAAGAATTAAAACTTTTATCTAAAATGGACTTTTCGGGCTGTTTATTTTTGAAACAACACTCCCCTTGAGGGCTGGTCCGATAACGTCAACCAATTTAAGTCAATGGGACAAACTATGATATCACCAAACCGGTCAATTTTTTGTTTTGGGAGAAGGTTGCCATGTTTTTCCAAACCTGTACAGTCCCTTTAAGGATTAGAATTTGTAATTACACTGAATTTAATAGAGTTATTGTCCGCATTCTTGGTTTACTTTATATTGAATGCGGAACTCTTGGCAAACCCAGGTTGATCCATTAAAAATCCTCTTCATTACCGGACATAAATAAACATTTTATTGGTTTCTGAAGATCAGGAACCCTTTGTATTCTGATCATGCAGAGATGTCCTTTCTTATATGCACAGTGGAACCTCATTTGGAAGATCACCTCTATGAGAAGACCACATCTATGAGAAGACCACCACTTCATCTAGACAAGATTTCCATGGCTGATTGTCAGTTCCATATTATACTTCACATACTGGTCTTCTCAGATTCAGTTGGTCATAAAAGAGATTTCACTGTACCCAAATATATAGCTTCAAGCTTATGGACCCCAACAAAAACCTGTAACAGGACCCCCAACTACCATGTGCTATTTAAAATACCTGTGACTTCTAATGCCACCCAGATGCTTAGAGGTCTCCTCTGGTATCGGAACCTGGTGTTCAGTGATTTAAAGGGGTTTTGCCACGATCTAATGTTGACGTGGGATCCTCCAAAATGGGTATTTAATCACTTTTCTAAATATATGTAACTAAAAAAAATGAAGCCTGTGAGAGCTGCAGCCTGGCTTAGATGTCCTTAGTTTCCTGACTGTTTACATTAACTACGACCAGGAGCTGATCTGGCCGCGCTTGCGTTGTTTGCACTTCTTATGTGATGGCAGGGCACATGAACCAGCTTTGAAGGGAGGGGGAGAGCAAAGAGAAGAAATCCTGTGTCTGCTGTATAGGGAATCCACTGGTTGTAATGTAATTATCTGAGTAAACATGCAGACACTCCCTGCTCAGCCCTCCTCTCCCCCCCCCCTGCAGCAGTTCCTGAACGTTGCCTGCTTGGATCTTATCTTCCCTCCTGAGCAGATAAGAGGGACAAAACAAAACCTGTATAGCTTGTGCACAATACAGTTATCCTCTGTAGTTTAGCCAAACAATGTTTGCTCAACTACAGAAACTGAATATCAGCCTCAGGAGCGTGCATGGGAGGTAGAGCGATGACATCATGGAAGAGGCACTTGTTTTTTTAAACACAGAAACACAACGCCCCTTTTTTCAAGGCGTTAAGTGAGGAAATCACTTCTTGCAAAACCCCTTTAATAGTGTCTGTTGGCTGATCTATTCTGACTAATGAGCAGTATATTAGTCGTAAGAGACTTTCCACAAGACAAATTACATCAGATGTAACATTTATATAGAAATGTATTCCATCTGGATGTCCATCTTTTTTCTGTAGGGAGTCAAAATGAAACCAATTATGGAGGAGAATAGAAGGATCCAGAAACATCAGACCTAAGGAAGGTATCTGCTATTCCTAGATCTAATCAAATTTAATAAAAATAAATTTCAAAGAGAAAAGAGTTTAATCTAACCAAAAGGTCACAAGAGCAAAACAAAAAAACTAGAAAACTTTACCCAACATGACCATAACGGCAAGTGACCGACTCTAATTGGCCATTCCAACCTTGCTGAGTATGAAAGCAATTGCAGATGAGGAATTGTCATAACTGGCTTTCATTTCTGGATTGCTAAGTGCTTACGGGGGAAAATTTTTTAAAAAAGTTGAAGTTAAAAGTGCTTAATGCCCTTTAACAATATTATTGGGGGACAACCCCCCCCCCCCCCCACAGGTATTTGCCGGTTCTCCCACTAGTGGAGATTTACCAGGTGGTATATACAAAAGCCACCAAGGAAAACTGGCCCTTGGGGGGGAAAGAGCCAGCTGTTGTTTTGTAGCCACTTAAGGGGTTTGGCAACTATATGGATTTTTTTAGGGTTTGGGGGGCATTTAAAAAAGCTTTTTTCCCCCATCCCCCTTTTAAGGGCTGGGCAATTCCCGGGGCCCAAGGGGGGGGAGCGGGAGGAGAAGGGGGGGCCTCTTCCCCCAGAGGTTGGGGAAAAGCGGGAAACCAGTAGGGGTGGGTGAGTTATTGTTTGTGATGTGGACAGTAGGTCCGGTCATGTTAGAGGGGGTTGTTACACAACGTGTTAGTCAGTGGCCGAGGGCCTGGGGTTTTCTGTTTATGATTTTGTTTTGTTTTTATATCTGAAAAAAAGTGGTTGGGCCATTTTAAAAACTGAAGCCCGGTGTCTAAGTCCCTTTCCCGTTTTAAAGCGGCGATCCCGGAGCAAAATTCCCCCCAGGACGGCCAGGAGGGCCCCGGAGCAAGCGGGGCGTCACATATGGTGGGGGATCCCCTGGCAAAATTGACACCCCTGAATTTTAAAGGGTGCTAAGAGCTACCTAATACGGAGACGGTGAAATTTGCTGGATCTGAAGAGACTTTTACCTGGGTTGAAATCTTTTGCCATGGAGGAATTATTAGTGCCTCAAGCAGTAAATGCCCAGATGGTAAACGATGGCGAAGAGCAACCCGCACCTATGTTGCATCTTTCGTGTAAACCAGAGGCCTTACGGAATGAAAAGGTTTTTGGCTAAACAGGTGGCCAGGTTGATGAAGTGTCAGTGCCCAAAGAGACTGCAGGGAGACTGGAGCCGGTGTCCATGAGAAAGTCCATGAGGAAGATGGCTGCAGGGGATATGTGGTGGCGTTCTTGCGACTTTGAGGGGGGGTTGCGTCCGTGAAAGACTGCCCCCGAGCAGTGGGAGATGCCCGGGGGCCTTTTTTCATGGAAAAGCAGGGGTTTACTGCGATGTGCCCCTCAAAAGCCTTGACTACCCCAAGCTAAAGGCAAAGATTCTGCCTTTGGGGGTTAACGGAGAGGGAAAAAAGGACAAAAGGATGGGAAACAGAAGTGGGAGAGTCCTTTGCCGAGGGCAACCCCGGACTATTACAAGGAGGGAAAGGCCCCAGCTTTTGAAAGGCTGGATTCCTTACCAGGGGGTTAAACTTTGGAACGGGTGGGTGCGGGGAAAGATGGTGGGGCCCGTCACCAGGGGAACCCATTTCGTCAGCAGGAGCCTGCTATCCCATCCAGCGAGGGAGCCGGTTTTGGGGTGCCATCGAGCAGCAGAATGTGCTCCTGACTGCCCTTAGGAGGAAGCCGGAGAGATTGCACCCCCAAGCCTTGGATTTCCCAGGTGTGTGGACCCCCAAATGGTGACATGGACGGGCGCAGGAGGGGTCCAGACTGCACCCAGCCCGATACTGGTAGATGTTCTTTTTATTTATGACATGGATTATGAGATGTCAGTAAAGCCCAGGATGTACTCTTCCCCAGGGTGTACAAAATGGAGGAAAGACATGCTGCCAGGCCTGGGAAGAATCTGAGGGGGATGGACTGTGGATGGGACTTGAAAAGTCTGAACTTAATAGTTATGCATTTATCAATGTTTTATTAAAAATGTTAATAATATAGTTCCGCCTTGTGTCCATGAGGGGTCACACACCCTGAGCGGGGGGGGGGACCGGGGTAAAAAAGTCAGCTCCAAATACTGCGTTCTGTGTGAAAAAGGGGTAGGTGTGCAGTAGCTGCAGAGTGTGAATTAGCTGCTGCAGAAATACCAGCTCCAGCTGTAGAGCAAAAAGCTAAGTGTGTGTCCTGGGTGTGTGAAATATGGAGACATGTGTTAACCCTACGGGTGGGGGAGCTAATGTTGTTGCCCTGCAACAAGGGTTTGTCTTTTTGCATTTCCTGCATAAAAACGTTGAGTGTGCGTCCCCTGAAGCGTGTGTGAAGTGTCTGGAGTTACGGCCAGGAAGTGGCCTGAGAGACTACCCCCCAAAGTTCTAAAATACAAGCTGTAGAAGGGACACTTTGTTTAGTTGGCCCCGGACGGAGGGTTTATTTTGTGTATTATTTGTAGGAATATTTTTGGGGCTCCCCTTCTGCACAATAAACGCGGGGAAGAACCGTGTTTTGCTAAAGGCTGTCTGTGTCTCCATTTCCCCCGGGGACTTGCTGTACCACCGAGTTTCCCCCCCTTACAAGTTGGGGGAGGATGCGGGAAAAAAGTTTAAGAGACTGTATCTTGTGGAGATTTACACCCGTTTAAGGAAAGTTGCTGAAAAAACCCATGTCCTGGTAAAAACGGCCACAGGGGCAAAAGCAGAGATGGCGAGCATGGAGGAACTAAAAACGTGGTGCAGTCAAACCTCCACTGAACAAGCCCTTTTCTGGCAGCAAGAACAAAAGCCCCCCAACCCCACTATTTATCAGAATGTAATGACAGCAACTTCTCAGAGTTGCTATCCCCCTTGGCCCCTTGGGGTGCCCTGAGCCCAACCCGCTACCTCTTTGTCTGCGGCTATGAGGAACCCAAAACCTTCTTTAACACAGTCAGTCAGTGGGTCCTTATGACCAGCCCTGGATTGTGACTTGGGGGGCGCAGGTCGTATTTGCCCGGCCTGGGTTAGTGCCCACAGGGACAATATGGGTGAACACGGCCCGAGTGGGGTATGTGAGGAGAATATAAAGGTAATAGCCCGGGGGGTTATTATGATGTTTCCCCCTTATAAATGTGTCTGCCATTGCCCCCCAGTCAGTGCGAATTTTATGGGGGGCAAGATATGGGGTATCCCAGTAGGTGAGAATTTTTAAGACGGGTTAAGGGGATGGCGGAAAATTCCACATTGCTTTTTAATGGTCTGTGCAACCAAAATTAAGGGGGGTTCGGGTTTGTTTTTGGCCAGGAAATCCCGGTAAGTTGGCAGTGGAATGCACTTATGATGGGGTTTATGGTGGGAAGTGGATCCAGTCCAAAGGAAGTTTCACTACTAGGTGGTTTTAAGAAGGCCGTTCGCAGTCCAAAAAGGGGGATTCTTTTCCAAGAAATTAAATTAGCTGGGCCCCCAAAGTTCATAAGAAAACCCCCTTTTTTGTGTTGAAGAGGGTTTGGGTTACCCTGTTTCAGCGGGGGAGCGGGGGCCCCCGGTGCACCCCAAGCCATAGTGGATAAATTGAGAAGTTGCTGTATTAATTTTTATATAGTTTGCTGGGGAAACGGGGTTTTTTGGGGGACCCAAAATAAACACTTTCTAGTAATGCCAAAGGGCTTTGTTAGGGCAAAAGGGTATTTTGTTGGGGTTTTCATTTAATTGTAATTTTTCCCTCATGGAAGGGTTCCCCTGGGCCCTAAATTTTAACCAGGGACCCTTGTAGTCAGAAAGGTTGTTGGTTTGGGTACGTGTATGAGAAAAAATACTGTTTTTTGACAATTGCCCCCTAGGATGTAGAGGGGATTTCCCTAAACTTTTAAAAAGATAATTAAAAAGGTGATTGGCTTAAAAAAATTTGGTTTTGGGGGGAAAGGGGGGGAAAAATTTTTTGGAAAAATGGTTTTAAAAAAAAATAACGGGGGAACGGTTTTTTGACTTTGACCCAGGATTGTCGGTGAAAAGCCCACGGCTTATTCAGAATATCCCCACAGGATTTGGGTTCTAAAAAAAGTGGAATACGAAATATAAAAATCCACAAATTCTGGCCTTGGTGGGTGAGCCGTTTTATGTTTTTCAGCAATTAAGTGGGGTTCAACTAATGGGGGGGGAAAAATTTTTTTTTTTCGCCTTTTTTGGGGGGTCTTATTGGGGTCATGCGTTTTGGGGGGGTTATCCCCTGTCCAGGACTTTTGGGAAGGGGGGTTTTTTGGGCCTTAAAAATTGGGGCCTTCAGGTTTGGGGGCGTGGCGCTAGCTGCGTGAAAAAAAGTGGGAAAGGGGGCTTTCCCCCCGGGCTTAAAAAATGGCCCCGAGGGGTTTTGGGATTTTGTTTTTGGCCCCGGACAGTAGGGCAAGGTCATGTTAGAGAGGGTTGTCTACACAACTGTTTAGTCAGTGGCCAGACGGCTGAGGTTTTCTGTTTATGATTTATGTTTTGTATTCTATATCGAATAAAGCTGGTTGGGCCCGTTTAAATGAAGCCCGGTGTCTAAGTGCCATTCCGTTTCTAAAAGCGCCGATCCCCGGAGCTAAATTGCCCAGGAGGCCCAGGAGGGCGTCCGGATGCAAACGAGGTTCACAATATATATATATATATACTATATTTATTTTATAATATTTATTTTTTTAAATAAATTTTTTAATTTTTTTTTTTAATATTTAAAAGTGTGGAAGGATTGCTTCTATTTTGAGATCACCAGTAGTCTATTCGGATATGATTTAATTTTTTCGAAATTTGTTGAGCATCGTGGTTCGATCGAGCGATATTACCATTAAAGGTCATATGGGGAGGAGCAACAACAACCTTCTTTTTTACACCCAAACAAGGCTGGGAAGCTGAAATTAACATCCCACAACAGTCAAATGGATAGTGCTAATCTTAGGCAACACACTTAGGTTATAAAAGTCACAGAACCTTTCAATTCACCTGTGGTGAATATAGAATTGCTGTTTTAAGATTTACGTGGATGCTGCGTCAATGAACAATGCTGGGTGCCAAAAGTCAAAAAAACAGTAACTGTTATGTTTTTGGTATAATAAACGGTATTTTTTGCACCTTTCAATTCAACCCGTGGTGAATATAGAATTGCTGTTTAAGATTTACGTGGGTGCTGCGTCAAATGAACAATGCTGGGTGCGCAAAAGTCAAAAAACACGTAACTGTTATTTTTCGTATGATACACGGTATTTTGGCAAACCAAACAAACCTGTGCTGACTAAAAAGATTGCTGGATTGTAATTTAACTGCAAGGTGGATATTTTCAAAAAGTCACAGGTGTAATGGGTAAAATTAAAATGAACACATATCTGAAATGTATACTGATAATAAAAGGGAGTTTGCACCTAACAAAGAGCCCTGCGTTACTAGAAATGATGTGTACCCAATTAAGTTCAGGCTGCCAATATAAAAATTTTTCAATAGCAAACTGTTAATAAAAAAGATATTCCCTACAATGTCTACACTAAGTCTTGGTGAACTTTATCCAGTTTTCTTTATAGATAGGCTTGTCTGTGTTCGCCCGGGGGCCCCCCCGTCCCCCCCCCGTGAATTTACAGTGGTAGATGCTGCTTTAAAATTCTTAGTAACTAATAAAATTCAAATTTTTTATTAATAAATTTGGGAAGGATCACAGAATAGTGGGTTTTTTGTGCGGGAAATAGAAAATTTCGTGAGCTGTTTGGCCACGGGCAGAGCGGGGCCCTATTTGAGGGGTGGGGGGGGGGGGGGGGGGGGCGGGGTTTTGGGGGTGGGGCGTTTTTTGGCCCCCAAAATCCAGGAAGCGCCGAAAAGGGGCGATCTTAATGTGGGTGCTAATTTTAGCCTTAATTTGCCCATGTTTGGAATTTTGATCACCATAAAAAACCTTGCCCATTTAAAATTTGTCGATTTAAAAAACGCCCCAACACTAATTACAACTTTATTTTGTTTAAGATAAGGAAGAACTCCATAGTGGTGGGGGCATTTTTTCTTGTTGCCTCCACAAGCTCTGGAGCCATTGCAAAAACATCAGCAGCCCCAGGCAGCTGTCTTTTTCTCTTTCTATCTCCATCTGCTTGATCCAGTTGCATCCCAAACTGAAAAAGGTTTGTGATCTGTGTGTCTGGGGTGTCTGTTTTTTGTCTTCTTTTTTTAATCTATTATCTTTTACAAACATAAGGAAAAAAAAGGGAAAAAATGCTAAAAGTTAGACAGTGCCCAAAAATTTAAGCCCCGCCACAGGTCAACAGTAAAATAAGAGGGAAAAGCTGCAGCACTCACAACTTGGAAAAAGTAAAGATGCTTATTCCATGTCCAGTGGCAACATTTAGCCTCCAATGGCTTGAAAAAAGGCTCAATTGGAGCTGAAAAGTTGCCACTGGCATGAATTTTAAAGCCCTTTATTTTTTGTGTTAGAGTGCTGCAATTTTTCCCCTCTATTTCTTTATCTATCTATTATCTCATTATCTATCTATCGATTTTACTATTAAGTGCTTGTGTAAGGGCCAGGGTACAGCTTTTTGAAATATTCATGAACAAATAATTACATATTTTAACACATTCCTCTATATTATCAGGCAGTTTTTATTACGACTGAATAAATAATAAATGAGAAGAATTACGTACATCTCTGATAATTGTGTGTACTTAACATAAGTGTTGGATAGGTTGGGCCAGTGAGACTTATACAGATCAGTAATGATCCTCGATATACAGTAGAGAAAAGATCTTTTGCAATCACTGACCAAAAGAAGGAGATCCTGCTGGAAAGCAACGAAAAGGTAACTATGAATCCAAATAATGCCTAGCATTGTAGTCCATTTTGTATATTTGATTCATTAGACATACTATTACATGTAACAGGTTTACATTTAGAAGCATCTTGGTGTGTCTACAAATATAGAGATATCTGTAAAGCTTTCTAGTCAGGCTTTTCTGCATAGTCTCCCTTGTGCTGTAGGTTAGTTAAAGCTGATACTGGGAAGAAGCAGGTGAGTCTAGAAATGTCCAGACATAAGTTTATATTCTCAGCAGGAAGAGCAGCCCCCAACTCACACATGTTCCATAATAAATCCAGCTTGTATACATATTCTTGGTAGATTCTCTTTCACAATGATAAAAGTTTACTCCTTTTTAGCACTGAAATGCATTAGCCATTTATGCTGATTTCTGACACCAAGTTAAATTATTTTGCTTAGTTCTGTCACCAAGTGTAGTTATTCTTTATGCATAACTATCTTTATTTTTAAGTAATTTTTCTAATTTATTTACGGTATAAAATGCTTAAGGGGGTATAATAACATGCCTGTCAAAAAGTGCAACTTTTATATTTCCCTTTTGTTGAAGGAGAAAAAAACGCGGGCCAAATGGTAATGTAGAAGTAAAATTGTCGTCCCCTGATAATCAATGAAGGTCCTAGTACTGTGACTTCTGACAATCACAAGAGCTTAATGGCATCATTTATTAGGCATTTTTTTGTGTTTTTTTATAATTTTTATGGTAAAAATAATATAATCAGCTTACGCATTTTTAATCATACGTTTTTTGTTACGCTGTTGCATGCCCCCCTCTTTAGTGGGTGGGGGCAGAGGCTGCTGTGAACAAAAATCGTATGATTCAAACGCGTACCTGAGTAGCCCACAGCTACTTGTTGCCCCTGGCTCGATTTGAAACATTTTTCCAATTAAAATAAAAGTTTTTTTTCTGTACAAGGGAAAATTTCTAAATTTATATATTTCAAAAATTGGAGACCACCAATAGGATCCCAGTATACAGATAAGAACTAGGAGTAATGTGGATATTTATAAAACAAACAATGAATTCCCACTGGGAGGTAAAGACTTCCAACCGAAAGCTGTGCCCTGGAATTGGACTCTGTGTATCCTACTGCTGTACCACCTCCACCCAGCGGGACATGCAGCAATAGACTCCTCACCTTACCAGCTGGTCATATATTAGATAATGTCTTTCTTTTGTTTTTTGTCTATTTTTTAGGTAAACAGTCAGAATGAAATTATGATTTTAAAATCGACTTAAATAATCTATCTCTGGACAACAACAGCAGGTAGGTTGATATTCTTCATCCTTGTATAATGTAGTTCATTTTTATGTATCTGCTATTTGCTAAATTTTGACTTGCATTATTGAGAAAATCAGGGTTCATCAAATATGAACATTGCAGTACATGCAGCACATTGTTGTGCAGCAAATTAGTGGAAACCAATGTAAGTATATAGTAATTTTGTAATACTTCATTTCTCCTGTGGGGGAGCTGCAGGGAATTTAATTTATTGTATTTAAAATAAAAAACAATTGATGATCTATGATTGTTGTCTGATTACAGACATGTTTGTTTCATTTATATTTCAATTAAATCAAACATGAATGTGATCAGACAGACTCTACATCTTTAAATGCTCCCCAAGTTCTCTATACTTTTTTTCCCATTTTTTTCTATTTTTTAACACCTCCCCCGCAGTCAGTAAAGGGAAATTTAATTTTACTTATGTCCAAGATAGTTCCCTTTCAGAACCCTAAAGAGGGTATCTACTTCATGTAATTTTTGTCCCAAAGGGCCCAACCATCAAAAAACCTATAGACACACAGGACCCATTCTTATTCTAAATATCTTATATCTTTATTCAATTTATCAACAAATTACATATAAAGTTCTTTAAAATTTAAAAAAAGCAATAAAAGCCCATGTAAAAAAAATCCAAAACATTGTTATTACTTATAGATCATAACTTAAATAATTAGCATATAGCTTTCAACAAAAGCATAGTAGTGACATATATCTGCTGTACAGATCCCCCCTCACTATTAAACCCAAAAATCCATATAGGAGCACATATGCACTAAAAGCATCAAAAGGCAAATAGGAATTTTGGGAAAAAGCATTTTGCTTTTGAATACATGAAAATTTTAGGTTTTGTTCAATTTTTAAAAAAAAACTGTAATAAACCCCCTTTGCCAACGACAAAGTGACCTCAATACAGGTGGGAACCTATGTACTTTTACCTCTTTTTGGTGCCTGTTCAACCTACAAAACTTCGGGGGAGGCAGTTCCCAGTACGAGTTACTTGCATTGATTTAAAACCTGGGCAGTTGGGCGGAGGAAAACCCAAGGGGGGGGAACCCACTTCCCATAGAAAAAACCTAAAAAATTATTTTTGGTTTCGCAACCCAAAAGAGTTTTGTGAAAAAATTAAAATAGGTGCACATGATGGGGCAACAAAATCAAACAAAATTTAAAAAATCTGGCACACTACTAGCATAAAAAAGGACATTGGAACTATTGGTAAAAAATTTCTGCTATTTCTGAATCACAAAAATTGATGTTCTTAGTGAATTTTTTTTCAAAATGTAATAAGCCCACTCCCTATCGAACGAAAACCCTTAAAATACAGGTGGAACCTATGTTCCAACACCATATAATAATGGATCAAATTGATCTGAAAAAAGGAAACAGTAATCAAAAAGTAGAAAGAGTAATAAACCCCGAAAAAACTATGACATATAAAAATACAGCCTTTAGTATGTTGGGAGGGGGGGGGGGGGGGGGGGGGTTGAGATCTGGGAATGATACTTTAGTCTGTATTCTCCATGTCATAGAAGTTTATTTCGGTTATCTCCCTCTTCACACTTTTGATTACTGTTCTCTTTGATCTGTTTGATCCATTATTATGTGGTATATATATATATATATATATATATATATATATCCTGCGAGGTACATGTGAATTGGGGACGACTGCATCCAATGGAGTGTGCTGTGGAGCTCCTCAGCTCTTTTCCCATTAGCTTTTGCAAACCAGTCAGTGAGGTCTGAAAGCCGCACAAATCCTCACACTGACCAATTTATTGATGGCTCTCCCCGAGGAGAGATTTTTCACCCTTCTACAGCAGACATATGTAACTTTAGTCTTTGCCTCTAGTTTCAGGGATATTTCAAAGTATAAAGTAGATATTTACGAACTATAACATCATGAAGTTGTTTCCAAACCCTTAAAAAGTAAAAACATGCAAATCCATTTGGGGAAAACCCCTATCCATAGTGCCCAAAAATAGCAATGAAGCAATTTAAAAAAAATTTTCCCAATTTAAATTCCCCCTATTTTTTATTAAAAAATATACAAATTTGAAAAAAATCTTCAAAAATTTACTTTTTTTTATACTTGCTGTTAAGCAGGTGTGCAACTTACCACTGGTCGATAGCTACCCTCACATCCATGCTAGCACTATCGATGTGATTTTAAATAAAAAATAAGAGAAATTAACTTGGAAATTAATAATAATAAAAATTTAAAAAATTTAATAAAAAATAATAATAATAATAAAAATTTTAAATAAATAAGAACAATTATAATTCTGATAATTGTGTCTACTTACTATAAGTGTTGGATAGGATGGGCCAGTGAGACTTATGCAAAAAGTAGTAATGATCCTCCATGTTCAGTAGAGAAAAGATCTTTGCAATATGCCCAAAAGGGAAAGGGAGATCCCGGTGGAGAGCAAAGAAAGGGTAACTACCAATCCAAATAATGCTTTGTTTTGTTGTCCATCTTGTATATTGGATTCATTAGACATACTGTTACATGCACAGGATTACATTTAGAAGTATCTAGGTGTGTCTACAAATATAAGTATGAAAGCTTTCAAGTCAGGCTTTTCTGCATAGACTCCCTCATGCTGTAGGTTAGTTAATGCTGATTCTGGGAAGAAGCAGGTGAGTCTAGAAATATCCAAAAATAAGTTTATATTGTCAGCAGGAACAGCAGCTCCCAACTCACAGATATACATGTTCCACAATAAATCCAGCTTGTATACATATTCTTGGTAGATTATCTTTGACAATGATAAAATTTTTACCCCTTTTTGGTTATGAAATTTTGCATTAGCCGTTCTTGCTGTTTTCTGATACCAAGTGAAATTATTCTGCTTAGTTCTGACACCAAGTGTAGTTATTCTATATGCATAACTATCTTTTATTTACAGCATAAATGGGAGGATACTACCATAAAAAAGAAAGCAAACTTTTATATTTCCAAAGGTTTTTAAAGGGAAAGGAAAAGAAAACGGGGGAAAAATATATAAAACTTTTGAAAATTTTTTGCAAATTGATGTGATTTTAAATAAAAAATAAGAGGAATTAACTCGGAAATCTTTTTAAGTTTGCTTCATTGGTTTGTAGATATATTAATGAAGCCATGAATTCTTCTTAAGTCTAACCTGTACCCTATTATGTCCTTTAAGGTCAGATAATGAAGGTTATGGCTATAGCCTAATAGTTCTGGGAAAATGTGTCCCCAAAACTTTTTCTACATTATTTGTGCTCTCGGGATTATCGGTAATGGATTAGTCATCTGGATTGCCGGATTCAGGATGGAGAAGACGATCAGTGCCGTGTGGTTCCTCAACCTGGCCATTGCAGACTTCCTGAACTGTGCTTCTCTTTCGCTGCATATTGCTGTCTGGGCTTTCAATTGGGCATAATTTAAAAAATATTTTTTTGGTGTTAGTGCGAAATTTTGGGTTTAATCTGAAATGGTGGGAGTATATTTATCCTGAAGGCCAAGGGGATTGACCGCTGGGTATCCATCATGTGGCCATTTTGGGCAAAAGTTCACAGGACCCGTAAACTTGTGAAAATCACTGTGGCTATCATTTGGGTGTTGAGTCTGATCTTGTTTGGTTTAGTGATTATCTTATTTGCAAGTGAGTTTGATGATAATTCTGGGGTTTGTGTTTTTGGACCTTGGTATAGATCTGCGTCTAATCCTCAGAAAAGTCAGATTGTTAAACTGATCAGATTAGTTATACTGTTCGTGATTCCTTTTCTCATCATCTCGATCACTTATGCTTCTATTTTTTTCACACTTATAAAAGTTCAGACACCCCAGAAATCTCAGAGGCCCTTCGGACCCTCACCGGGTGTTATTTTGTGTTTCCCCCTTTTTTTGCTGGACTCCATTTACAAAAATTTTTTATTATTACCCAAGATTAATTTTTTTGGGTTTTTGTAACCCAAGGTTTTTTTTTTATTTTTAAGCTGGGGTTACCTTAATGTTGCATTAATCCCAAACATCTATGTTTTAAGCACCAAGATTTTAAAAAGGCCTTGTTAAGATCCAAACCCCCTTTAGGTTGAAAGAGCTTTACATTTAACAACCTAATTTCCAAAAGTGAAGAACAGGAGGGGTTAAAAGGGT